>WEIV01013015.1:19271-30060 GCA_013390005.1 Calyptomena viridis | reverse complement strand
TGAAACGGGTGTTTGTTTTGAAATATCCATGTAATGTGGACAAGGAATATGGTGTTGACAATGAAATTTCCGTCACATCTTTATGTAAATAGCTTGGCATCTGAACTTTATGGTATGTTGTAATTTGAGTGGTGGCAGATAAGAGCTTCAGAACAAAACTTCCTGAGGAAGTGTTAATGCAAAAATCAAGATAAAAGGTGAAGTCCTTCACCACCTTGTACCTGCAAAGCTTCAGTATCAGAGCATGGTTTTCAGAAAACAGTTTATTTGCTGAATATGAATTTTACTAAATTTCCTAAAAGTGTGGTTGCAGTAAGGACTGAAAAAGCAAGAAGGATAAGAGGCTGCAGGAGTAGCTGCAACCCTTCTTCCACTCCAGTTGGAAAGGATGTGGAGAACTGAGTGAGTATCACTGGTTAATAAGAGTGCACTTGCCCCCTAATTAGTTGAATCTTTCTTGCAGAGGATAGGGCTTTACTTCTCCAGATTGCTGAACATACTAATTGGTATTTCATACCCCTTTCTATGCACATTTTTCTGTAGCAACCATTTTCTTCAAAAACTGCAAAGATTAAACTGCAGTATTACTGCAAAAGCAAATAATGCAGATGCTGACAGAGCCAGCAGAGTAAGGAGATATTTCAGTGTATGATCTGAATCACTAGATAGGAAAAGTTTAAGTCTAAAAGGTTTCATGAGAATCTAATACTAGTAGAAATAGTTTCATTATTAAAAAATTGCACAAAAGACTTAGTTTAAATTAAACATCTGTATGCTTTTTGTAACAATATTGTAGCCGTAGACTGGCATAATCAAAACACAATAAAATAACTAATCAAAGGATAAAATGAACCTGTATAAATTCATCTCATAAATGAGGTGAAGAGAGTAGTTTTCTGAAGGGTATGCTTTTAAAACTGATGTTATATTTGGTTTCTGACTTTCAGTATGGCTTTTAATTTGGAATCCTTTCTCCTAACATGCACAAGGAATACCAAATTAGTACATCCAGTTGTGTTTGAATTACCGTTGGCACAAAGGTTTGACATTTCTTTTTAGCTTTTAGGTACAGAAGAACAAAGTAAAAGCCTTTTAGAGTGAGGATATATGTGCCTCTCTGTTTTCCAGTAAGATTCCAGGACAGTTTCCTTTGGTCTCTGGGCTTACAAGGACATCCAAAACTCAGCATAGGTGGCTCAGGTAAAATTGCATCAAATCCCAAGCATTTTGCCATCTAAAGTCCAGATTTCAAGTTCAGCCACTGCTACTTGGAATAAGCTCATTCCTTTTGACCTGATCAATGCTTAGCAAATAAAATCTGGCTGTTCAAAAGATTGAGGACATGATAAACTCAAACACTTGCCCGTATCACAGTCTGGATGTTCAAACAAGACCAAATTGTTCATCAACATTGATAGCCTTTAAAAGAAATCCTTCCTTACATGTGAGCTTGATTAAGGCCTCTTGCCTCTCAGACTGCACTGCCTAGAGGTGAGCAACTGCAGAGTAGTCAGGGTTGATATCCTAGTTTCTGCTCTGGGGAAGAAAAATAATTTTCTTTGCAAGCTTTGAAATCTCAGAGTTGGTGAGTTGTTTGTATGAAATGTGCAATGGTCTCTGCAGCACTCTTTCATTCCTCTGAGCCCATATCTGCTGGAATTTCTCACATGGAGAAAGTTATCTGTTCTTTAAACAAGAAAATGTAAATTAATGTCTTTTGTAGGAAACGTGCTGAATAAGGATCTCCTACAGACCTAGTTCTTTATGTAGGCAGAGACAGTTCCTGGACTCAAGCCATTCATTTTTCTCCCTGCAATCAAAACCATTCATTATAGCCTACGTAGCTTTACTTGAACTCTACCAGCTTTGTTTGCAATAAAGGGCTCCAGCCTTTTGGAGACTTTTCTGTCTTTTCTGGTATGCTATCTTGATAAAGATACGAGCCCTAATTCTTCCACCATGCCAAATGTGTTTTACCCATCCTTTCATGAGATTACAGAATCTCCCTTGCCATGAATGTTCTTTTCTAGGGCTTAAGCAGCATACAGATCCTCAGTATCTGCTTCTCCTTTGGATTTTTACGTTATTTGTTCTGTGTTTCAGCAGCTTGCTCTGTTCCATGGTCTTGCTGACACATCAATGACTGTGACAACACCCTCAGAGTGATGTCACAACCTTACACGGAATAATTCTCTGTAAAGTGCAGTAACCCTCATCCTACATCCTATAGGGAAAGTTTTTCTGGCATTGTCCCTGCCAAGTGCTAGATATAAGAGGCAAGGAACTTCGACCAGTCTGGACTCTTATTATTTTTTATAGGTGTTAAAAAGCAAATATTTTGGGAAAGAGGGACAGGCACCCTTTTCTTCATCTGTTTCCTGATATTTGTGGCAAGAGACATCCTTGTGCACTAAACACAATGCATCTAACTCTCACTGGGATGGGTGATGTGCTGGAGGAAAGATTCCTTTTTTCTCTCATTTTCTCAGGACCCTCATCTAATTTTTTTAAGGCAAAAAGAGTAATTCATCTCCCAAGCAGGTTCTTCGGAGCTCACAGAAAAACTATGTAGAAGAAACAGCAGCTTTGTAGCTGTTTCTCTCTCTCAGTTGTGCTTTCCTAAAGAGAATAATCATGGAAACCATAGGGTCATGTGTGAGCCCTTTATAGTTGTGTGTTATATTAAAACAGTAAATCACTTTCATGAATGTGCTTTTTCTCTGTGAAGCTGTTGGGCAATTTAGTCCAAAGTCAGCTGAACATCTCTAGTTACTTCAGAGATAACGTGTCCTATGGATGGTTTCAATTAATGTTTGTTCAGGGCTGTCTAAAGCAAGTAGCCAGTCTGTTTGTTTAGTAAGTGTCGGTTAGAAATATCTCTATTTATGCATGTGAAATGTGATCTTCAGACCTGTTTTGGGTCTGCTGGAGGATGCCCCAAAAATGGCTTAGCATGGGGTTTTAATTTATGTTCTTCTCTCTAATTTTTTTACCCTGTGTTGGAAGTGAGTCCAGTACCCAGGGCTTTGGGGAATAATCAGCCCCAAGCCTGTGCATCTGTTTGAGGAACAAAAAGAGTGATCTTTGTTAAGCAGTTATTACAGTTTTACAGGAGTAATTTCAGTGTCTGGTTCAGCCTAGTTCAGCCCAACTCTTCTGCTTCAAATTAGCGTGTTTGGGAATAGCACTTAAACATGAACAGGGTTTGTGAGCTTCACTGGCTGCAGTCCTTCAAGAAGTAGCAAGGCCCTTTGAGTTAAAACAGATTATTTTTAAATAATTTTTAGTTAAAACAGATTATATTATTGCAGATAAAGATGTCTTACTACTTTCACAATAGGGATGTTTCTTGATGAGTCAATATGAAATTACAGAATGAATGTTTTGAAGAAAAGAGAGTCACTATCTGTTGAGGAGATCTATGACAGCTAATGGTTTGCAATATATATTGTAGGACAACGCATGCATAGGACCAAACACCTTAACTATACAGACTTTGGTTATAATACATTTCTGTACAAATGAGGATCTATATATTACACAAAACCATAACCAGAGAGAATAGCTAAATCATACTCAATCAATGAATGCTGAAAGTGTTTGTGTAAGTTGCTTTTTTTACAGAGAGACACTAGTGATTTATCTGGCAACATTTAATAAAGTATATCTTTGAATTCAAACAGGTAGTAGAAGAGCTCAAGTAACGGCATTGATGATGAGGAGTTAATAGGGCAATGAAGAGGAAAGTTGCATTGGTATGTTTGCTCTGTTTCTATTTGGACAGAGTTAAAAGGTTGGCTAAGGCATCAGTTACATCACTGTTGCCTTGCTTCATCCAGTAGGATTGCAGGTGGTTCATGCTGGTGTAGCTGGGGCTGGATTCAAGATCCTTGCTTCAAGAAGGTTGTAAATAGCTTCTCTTACAAGCACTGCATTCACCTGTGATGGAGGCAGAAACACTCCATATGTTATTAATTTGCTGCTTCTTGGCAGCAAAAATTTGCACTCCTAAAGAGTTTGCTATGTTGTAATAAAGCTGGAGAACAAAGAAATTGCTATTTCTCTGCATATAAGACATACATAATCCCCAGTGAGGAGTTAACATTTGGGGAACATAGGAAGAACTCTGCTGCTGGCAACATCTGCCTGGCATGTGCAGTCACGTCCTTCACAGCTGGGTAACCTTTCATGGGCTTTTCTTGCAATTAAATTGGAAGAAATAATTATCCTTGTGTGTCCTGGATAAGTTGTGCTCTCTTCTTTGGCTGGCAGGGGGAGTGGAAGGGTCTCAGGTTTACAAAATTAAGAAGGAACTTCCAGAAACATCTCTTTTCGGAGTTCTTTTTCCATGCTGCACTTCTCTTTATTGTTTATACTGCTTTCATTGTTGCTGCCATTCATCGACTGGTGCATAGCCAGCAAAGAGTTTGGTTGAATTGTCCAACACTCTGCACTTTTGATTGGAGTCAAAAAGGTTTTGGATCTAGAGCTTAAAACTTGCACAGTCAGTTCTCCTTAAATCTCTTCTATAAGGAAATCACAAAGGTGAGAGAACCATACATAACTAAAGGAAATACAAGCATCAAACTTCCTCATCTGTAACTGCCTGATCAGTATTAGTATTTAGGATGAGACCTTTTAAAAGGTCATTCTCTTTTAAACTTTTGTTGTCTAAAGTGGTGCAATGCCTTTTCCAACGCCATCTTCTGTTGATTAGTAATGTGAGAAGTGGGCTTGCATATTGAAAATTCTAAATAAAGCATAACTCCTCATTCGAAGCCTTGGTAAATATATTGTAAAAATTTCACATCATTTCACACTATCGCACAGGAATGGTCATTCCTAGTCTGCAGCAACTTGTTTAACCTCAACATGTGATATGTGAGATAGTATTATAATACACTTGGTTTTATTCTGAAAGTAAGTTTGCATATACCTACAGTTCTGTTCTAATGTCTTTGCGTTGGGTAATTTTGTTTGCAAGAATAGTTGTAGTCCAATGTCCTTAATCCAAGTGTGAGCTTTCTAAGCAGAGACCTGGATAACAGAGGACCATACAAAGCACAAGAATGTGTTACCACCACATCCATGTGCCTGTGGAAAGGAGGGTCCCTACAACCAGATGCTACACATGGTTAGAAATCTCTGTATAAGTACAAATCTATCTTTAACACATCACATATTGTGCTTAGGCATCCACAAAAATACATACATTACAAAATCAAAGAGTTCTGTATATAAAATAGGAAAAGAATATCCACAATTACCCTGCAGCAAAGATTTTCAGGCTGTATATCCCTGTATGCACAGAGATTGCAGCACAAATACTTTACCAGTGGTATTTGTCTTTAGGTGCACAAAGAGACTTTTCCCTAGTGCTACCCTGGTTCACCCTAAAGATTTTTCTCTTGCCACTCAATGTGCGGAATGATCTACCATGAACTTTTGAATCTCACAGGACTCTGGGCCTTTCCCTCTTCTAATTACAGCTTTTATGACTTGCTTGAGGGGGTGCTTGTGAAGGGATGCATCTGTGTCTCAAAAATATTTCTTTTACAGAGGGAGGAGAAATTAATTTGTTCTACTAGGAAAAATGGCAGTTCAGAAGGTTCTTGCAGCTCTTATGTTTAAATCTTTTTAGTAGTGTTTTTCTTAATTTTAATGGATGTACTTGCTCTTGAACTGAGAAGCAGAATTGGCAAGGCAGGTTAGTAGGGAAAGTTGTATGTGGTTTGTTAAAAAAACAGCATGAAAAGAAAACCTGTTTTGGTACTCCTGGTTTCATGACTCAGTGTGCTGATCCAGCAGCTAGTGAGTCCATTGGACACGCACAGTCGGATTCCCTGAGGAGTCCCTTTTTCTGTGCACTCCATCCAGATAGTTACAAACAGAAACCAGAAAATAATCACCCAAATATGTCAAAGGGAGGTGCTCAGCCCCTCAGAGCTGACAAACCACACTAAGGTTCATTCTGCTCTGTGGCTACTGAGTTACTGAGATCCCTGGATCAAACTGAGGATGTGCCTTTGTACAATGGGCACAGAGCTGCAGTGCCTGCCAGTGTTGAATTCCCCCTGAGTTTCCATCCTTCCTACCTGCTGGCTGCTGCGGAGGACACCCATGTTTCTATTTTAAGTTATAGGTCTCACTGACAGGGTGACTTGTCCAGATGCGCCTTTGGAGAGGTGCGGATGTGTTGATATCTCCGGGGAGCCCTCGGCTGCTCGATAGAGGCTGGTGTGTGATGGCAGGAGGTGGGGCCTGAGCCTCCTCCATACCAGGGGCTCCTTGGCTGTCACCAGACTGTTAGCATGAGATGTTCAGGTTAGGTTGGTGTACTTTGGTAGCTTGCATCAAGCACCAAAATGATTTTGAGCCTGAACTAACCAGGAAAAAAAAGTGAATGCTGCCACTCAGAGCCTGTCCTGGGCTTAATCCCAACACGCAGGGTGAAATCTCCCCTGAGGTGACCTCTACTCTTGAATTCTAGGTCTAGGCCTTCGGGTTGTCCCACGCAGTTCTTTGCTGCAATGGAGAAAAATACCATGCTAATTGAAGGCATATTGCTGCCTCTGGACAAAAAGCTAAAGTCCCTACTTCACAAAATGAGGAGACTTTATGGCAAAATGGAAAGCTGGCAGTGTTTTGACAGGTAAGAATACAAATCCTGAATGAGATCCATGGTCGGAGAAGGCAAATGATATATCTCAGTACTGAATTAACGGATGTTTTCCAAAGCACCTGAAGAGCATTCCAGCGAGTGGCTGCACAGAGCCACTGCTTGTTTGTTCTAACTTGTATGCAGTTTAATTTGCCACAGGTGAGTGAAGGATGAACTCTTGTTCATGCACAGTCTTTGCTTTCTGGTTTTATAGTCACAAAACTGGAATTCTCTGGACCACTGGCATCTTGTTTGTTGAATCATTCACTTGTGTACAGACAGAGCTCAAACTTGTGGCGATTTTCCATGACAAAGAAGCCAGAGACTGTTATTGTTAAATCATCTGCTCAGTCTTAGAGCAAGAATTCCTGTCGTTGCCTTAGGAGTACTGGTTTGGAGTTTTTTTACGCGTAGTAGAAAAGTATTCTAACTACTGTAGAGTATATTCCCAGAACTTCTGGTATGCACTCAGTCCCACTAAACAGAGGTATAGCTGCCACAATTTATGAACATGCAGAATTTTCTCATTGTGTATAGGAAAAATGGCTGAGCTTAGTCTTATGGCTAAACATGAGATTAGAAGCACGGGCATATAATTGTGTTTTCTTCTGTGCCAAGAAGAGTTATATGAGTTATTTTTGCTGACTCAATTTCTTCATTTATGAATAGGAAAAATTAGATCTCGTATAATTAGTATCTCCACATATGAGAATTGTATGTACAAAGCAATATGAAATAATAAATTATGTCAATCAGTAGCTATCCTTGTGTCTGAAAGAAAGATTATGTAAAACAAGGGTTGATTTTTTTGTGGGTTTTTTTTAACTACTGAAATCTAATTTTAAGTTATAAATAATGATGCCTATCTTAAGTACTGATTCATTAATTATGGTATTTAAATGCCTGTTTTAACCAACTAAATTGAGAGCACTTCTACCTCCCATCCAATTCTAGCAAACACCGTCTGATGTTTCTGCATTTCTAGTGAGCTATCCTCATCCTAGTTCTAGGAATATAACTGAGACTAGATTACTCTCCTGCCTTGCTGCAAATCTTGATAGGCAGTGGAAATTATGGTTCATAGTAGTTCATGTTTTGTTCTCTGAAGTGGCTGAATCAGCTATTCTTTGCTCTCTTCTTGACAAGGTTGTCTAGGAGGTACTTGTAGCCATTGACTGGTGCTCTTCTAATTGCCAGGGACTGTCATAGGCCAATTCAGGGGCTGTTGTGTGTTTGATTTGTGGTTTGTCAGACTAAACAGGACCCTGAATTTCCACAGTTTTGCCCTTGCAGTCTCAGCAACACCAGTTTTACATTTTGTGTCTGACTTGCTTGGCTCATGAAGCTGTAGGCCTTAAGGCTGTGATCAAGACACTGTAATCCACCCGCGGAAACATCCAGAAGAAGAAAAGGGGAAAAAAAAAGGCTATCTGTAAATAAGCAGCTATTAAACTGCTCTGATGTACACAGCTGTCTGCCACAGCTTCTGGTGAGTTGAGATGTGGGAGCTGCAAAAAAGGATACAGCCACATTCCTATTTTCTCTCTGAATGGCTGTAGGCTGTTGCCAAACAAAGCCTCTGCCTGTGCCCCTTCAGAATGATGTCTGTGTACTAAAGACAGCATATTTAATGATTCTGTAATAGGAAATTCCCCTTAAATATTCTCCAGGTTATACCTAATGTCTGAGAGAGATCTAAATGTGTGTTGAATACTGATTATCCCCGACCTCTTATATGGCCCAGGATATACTATTTGGCTTTAAGAAATGAGCTATATCTTAAAGAAAATAATTCTTGGTGTCTGTCTCATCATCTGTGACCAGACATGTCTTTTAGTTTATTTATATTTTTTTTCATTTACTGCAGATTGTATCAGTAGTAAGTAAGGTAATCCAGTAGATGTAGTAAAAAGAAAAAAAAATATTCTAGATTGAGTTGGATACCCTTTGCATTGCACTAACTTGGTTTAGGGAAAGAACACAAACTTTGGGACCAATGTTTCTTTCTTTTCCTAGTCTACAAAGCAAAAAATGGAAGATATAGTGATAGGCTTCTAATTTACATTTTATAGTGAATATAGAAAATTGCCCCAGAATAAGGATGGATAATGGGATATCTTGTTTTGCACAGACTTGAAAGCAAGGGAGAAAATGGAGTGCTGGAAGGCTAGGGGAAAACTCTGGATATTTTTGCTTTGTTTCCTGGAGGACAAAGCTGTTTCATGAAGATGCTTAATATTATTTGTATTGTAAATGCCACCAAATATCACCATCTTTAACAGATGGACATTCTTATTGACAGGAATCTAAGCATCAAATGGGAATGAAGAGTGCACCTGAGAAGTAGCCACTGTTACCCCCTTTGAAGCACAGTGGTAGGACCAGGGATGGAAAGCTGCACTGCTTTTTTTTCCTGTGTGACCCTTCTCTTTGGATTGAACGGAGAATTTTAACCCCTAAAGTACAAAATTTTGTATTTTCATGGCAGTGCAATGACTTATGATAATTTTATTGTGCAGAGTTAAATAGATGCTTTGTCTGTGAAATGTTTGCAGTCACTGCCTTGTGATGTTGCTTACTGTCCTAGTTGTGTTGTTGATAAATAGTGTTGACTGGACAGTAATTGCTTTCCTCACTAAAACTTTAATTTAGTTTTCATTTAGAGTAAAAGGAAATTACTTTTTTTTTTTTATTTCATTATTTGGGAACAAATGCAATAACTATCTCCCAGAAAATAAGCTAAGTCATGAGCAAAGCACTCACCTGGACAGAGAACAGGATGAAAGGATGGGGTCATAGTGCTGTTCAGGAATGGTTCTTGCCTGTGTGTCTTTTAGACTATCCCAAACTTAAATTATCCTCCTAAGAATACCTGCATCAGACTGGCACTGTTTTTGTAGAACTGATTTTTGATCAAGCCTTCAATTCTTCGGCAGGAAAAGTATTTTGCCAAAGTACTTTTTGAACACTTCTAGTGAAAGCAGTCATTAATTTTACAGGTATAAAAAAATCTAAGGCAAGACAAATCCTAGGAGCTAAACATCTGTGCTGAAAATCTACAGATAATAAACTAGTGATGAGTCTGTGAATCAGCAGGGCTGCAGGGCTCTAGTACCCGGGATTCATCTGAAAGCTGTCTCCAACACTTGCACAGTTACGGATTTGAAAAATTGTGTGAGAACACAATCTCCTTTTATAAACAGAAGGACTACCAAGGAATATCTCGTGTGGCTGAAAGTGTAGTATTTACTTTGAAATAGCTGAAGTATTTCAATGAGAAGGGCTTTTAGAATGCATTTTGCATCTTTACTGTGTGGTTCTGACCATATTGAATCTGATATAAGCTGGATGTCTTCTGCATGCTGAAGAGTTTTGTAGTGTATTGGCAGTTCAGGTCGTCTTGTTATCTAGCAAATGTAGGTTTAGCTTGCGGTTGAATGGAAGCCTGTTGGTGTTTAAAAACAACCCAGCTTGGACGAAGCCTGCTCGCAAATATGAAAAAGTAAAATGCGGTAATTGGTTTCTTAAGAAAAAGCACAAGTGGTGAAACTTTTCACACGGGTTATTTCGCCGGGAAGTGTCAGTGTAATACACAGACCTATACACTGTTTGATCGTGCAATGGGGAGTTTTCATGGGGGCGGGAAGAAACCTCTGTTCCTTGTCCGCAGACCCAGAGTATGAGCACAGCGCTCTAGGGCTTTTTCTTTTTTTCCCCTCTTTCCACACAATGGGGTAGTCGCCCTCCATTGTTGATGGCTCACGTGCTTATCAGGGGCAGGATTGGATAGATAACATTTTGCTATGCAAAGCTTGCTGTAAATACTTAAATTCAGTTGAGGAGGTGCTGAAAACGTTATCGCATAAATCGAGCGGGAGGTGCCGGGTTTCATGCTAAAATAGTTAATTGTGAAAAATTCACAATAAACGCATATGTAATTGTGAATCCGTTCCTCTTTCTGGTTAGTTTTTCAAGGCTTAAGGTGAGCTGTATGGCGGGGCGGGGGGGAAATGAGCACCGGGAGGTGACTGAGAGCAGCAGAGCGGGCGGGTCCGAGGCGCACGGCGGGCGGCGCACGGGAGGCCAGGTGCGGAGGGTCCGGCTCGGAGGGTCGCGGGGCGAGGCGGG
>WEIV01013015.1:922-19165 GCA_013390005.1 Calyptomena viridis | reverse complement strand
ACCGCCGCCGGCTCGGGGCGGGAGGCGTCGGGCGGTCGCGGGACGGCGAGCAGCGCCCTTCGGCGGCAGAGGTACAGCTTCCCCCCGGGACGCCCCCGGCCCGCACGGCTCTCCTTTGTTGTGCGGGACCGGGGGCTCCGGCAGCCTGGCGGGACCCGCCCGCGGGGATGGGGATGGGGTCGGTGCCGGTGCTGCAGTGCTTGGGGTGGTGATGAAGGGGCTCGGTGCCGGGTCCAGGTGCCGAGCACGAGAAACCTGGCGCCTCCTGGGCGCCCCTTCCCTGGGCAGGAGTGAGGCTTCGGGACGCTTTGCGGGCGGTCTGTCTTTCCTCAGCATGTGGTGGATGTCTGCGGGCTTCGGGCAGCTTCGTTTAGGCTTGAACACTGGTGCACACACACGCAGAGACGGTCCGGGGCTCATCTCCTCAAATACGAGTGTGTGTGTGTGCGTGCTCTTTTTGGGAAGAGACCGTGGCATCTGTTTCTTCTTGTCTAAAATAATTACCGTGTGTGCGCGCGGCTTTGCTGAATTCAAAAGAGCGGACTCGGGTATGGGGCTCGGGGGTACCGTGGGAAGAGTGCTGGTAACTTGGAGCCGGATGATGGATTCTGCTGTAGGGTAACATTTGGAGAAGAGACTTGAGGAAGGGCTTTCCAGGGCAGGGTCATTGTCCCAGAGAACTTCCCTGAGGGGACGGGTTGGTGTAGCCTCCCAAGGAAGGCCGTCTGTCTGTGCTCATGGAAGCTGTTGGGATGCGGTGTGGGACATCTGTTGCCGCTGTATTTTGGGAAGGGCATCCCTTTGTTCCTCAGAGTGGCCGACTCCCCGATGGAAAACAATGGCCTTCCTAGCAGAGCCACGGCGAGTGGGGCTGCCGGTCCAGTCACGAAGTGCGGAGGTCCGTCACTCACTCACCTAACCCACGGTACCTATGTGCTCATGCGTCCATGCACACACGTTATTTGATTTTTCGAGCAATTTAAATCTTTGGAATTTCAGACCACATCATTAAGTTAGTTGCTATGTATTTAATCAGGACCACTAATCTAAAGATAAGCATAACAGTAATGAAATAAAAGCTAACTACTCTTAAAATTTATGTTAGAGAAACTATTTAAAATATATCCAGATAAGAAATTACCACTGGAAAACGTAAAGGTCACGTAAAACAGCTGACTTTGCAATTTTTGTGTTGAATCATGAGTCTTCCATATCCGTCTGTCCTATTGTTAATTGTGAATTAAGGCTGGAAACAAGCTGCCCGTGCTTCCCTGGATGAATCATCACTTTGTCAAGCCCTGTGTCAAAAACAAGGCTTTCCCCAAAAGTGTGCAGTGTTAGAGAACAGAGAACATAAATAGTCCAACCCATCTGTTAAAGTACAGTTCAATGCTTGGCTGCTTTTAAACATGTTAAAGGTGACGACATTCTTCTCATGTGCTTTTGTTTCCAGTTGTCCCAGGCCTGAGTTTAAGAATGTCTTCAATTTAGTGCCTAATGCAACGTGCTGTTCTGTGTGAAGGTGTAATGGTTGGAGCATTTCCGTTATTCCCAAAGTAACATAAGTAGTCACCGGTTATGTTGTCATGTAGCAATTACTGATGTGTTAGGCTGCCACAAGTTCCCTCACGTCCTTAGGAAGATGTTTCTGAAACACCTGTGTGGTGTTGGACATCTAAAAAGCTTCTGACTCCTCATGGGCACCACAGATAAATTGAGTGCTCAAGGTGAAAGGAGTCATGAAAGCATCTTAAATCACAGAGGCATGTCTTTTTTTTTTTTTGGTGGTAAGAGACCTTGTTAAATCAAACCTATGGGGAGGAACTCTGAGGAAACGATACCAGAGGCTGTAGTTTGGCTCTGTGTGTTAGCCCTTTCAAGCATTGTGCAAGATTTGATGTAATTGCCTTTAGAAGGGCAAATGAACTTTGCAAGCCTACTAGTGCTTCTGAGGGAAGGGAAAATAAAATTCTGGCAAATGAGAGGAGGAAGTGGGAGAGAGAAATTGAAAACAAGCAAAGCTATTAATTTTTCCCACTGTGAACTCTTAAGAAACTGCTGGCAGTATACAGGAGATACTCTGCCTCATGGAAGTGTCATGGACTTGCTTCACATGATCCTCTGAGATCATCTGGTTTCTCTGAGCTCTGTGGGAACAGAAATTCCTCATGTTGGAGTCTGATCTCATCTTCCTTCGGCAGCAGTAATAGCAGTGGCTTGGGAATTGGAGAGGAAGGTGAAGAAAGTGCCAGTGGGACCGAGAACGACTTAGTTCTCATGTAGGCCAAGCTTTTCTTCCTTTCGCTTGCCCTGTGTGGTCAGAACTGGGACAAATGCTGACATATTCACCAGAGTTCAGTGCTCTGTCAGCTCTGCTAAGCTTATTTAGTACAGCTCATCTATCAGACCATCCCATAACTCTTGCCCTGTATTTCGTTCATCTTTTTTACTCTACTAATGAAGAAGAAACTGAAATAGAAAGGGTGAGTGGAGTGGCTGTATGCATCAAGCTTGGGGAATTTCCTGAGTTTGATGAAGGACAAAAATAAAGGCTTTTCCCCACCTTATAGCTATGTACCTAGTCTTTTAAATTCTTAGAGCCTTCTAATTATCTCCTCCTGTTTGTTGAGGAACTACTGGCAAAAATTTTAGGAAGGCTGCAGTAGTGATAATCATCCCTTGAGTCTGTAACCCGATCCACAGCTTTTTCTCTTCAACTGGGAAAGGAAGTAACAGCTCTTATTACACCCTTATGTAACCTCTCCATTCATATCCTCCAAAAAGAAGGAAACCAGAGCTTGATTTCTGATGTATAAACTAACATCAAGGCATGCTTTGTCATAAAGAAGTAGTAAAGAATAACATTAATTTTCTTTTGCTTTGCAGTTCCTAGAATAAAAAGAAAAATAAACCAAACAACCAAAACCCACAATCCCCCCAAAAGTTAAACATTTAAATTTTGTGCTGATGGGATAGTGGAAAGCTCTACAACTTTGTCATATGCTGCGAAGTAGCTGTTAAAGAGGATAATGGAACTGGAAGTTCTTTTTGTAAAAATCCTTCCTGATGGGTTTGAGCACTAGTCTCACAACATTCATCCTGTGCAGTTGTGCCCCAGTGGGCTTGTGGTTTGTGAAAGCTTTGGTCTTTTGGTATGTATGAATACAGGTTTTGGCCTCAAAACTGTGGAAACCTCCTTTTTATTTTTTTCCCCTTTTTTTCTCTCTTCTCCTGTTAGTGGCATAGCTTTTAGAGAAAAATGTACAGAAAGTTAATCTGTTTGTCTCTCCCAATTCCTCGTTCCTGGGAAATTTCCCATTTGACATAAGCAAGTAAACCTGTGTCCATTTCTGGATATATTTTAAGTCTCATACCAAAGTCACTATGGTGATGAAATGTTTCAGTGGGAAAAACTAGTTTCAAAACACAGTTTCAAAGGCAAAGAAGAACTAACAAGTCCCCTTTTCATATGCAAACTGGTCAGGGAATCCTATGCAGACATTATAGGGGAGTAATGGACCCCAGGGGCAAGAGCAACATCTTTTCTCTCCAGTGGAAAACATGGGCACAAACACTAATGCTTCAGCTTTTGTGATGAAAACAGTCAAGAGGTGGCCTCTAGCCTACCCGACCAGATTTTATATTTCAGCAAGCAAGCTGATGGCTCAAGGTAAGGAATCCAAATATCCAGAGTCCCAAGGAGTGAGGGTGAGAAACATTTACTGTCACAAAGATTTTCTGCTTTGCAGGGGTGTGTAGTGGGTGTATCTTGGGGTTTAGGTAATTGCCTTGTCCCTGGCTTTGTGCAGTGTTGCCTCGGAATTGCTTTGGTGCGAGTGTACTAATAAACTTTTCCTTGTTGTCCCTGTGTCTTGTAGAGGCAGCATTCTTTACAAGGGTCTTATAGTAGCAGAAATCCTTATGTTGTTGGGCAAGAGCACCATGAAAGGAAAAAATACCAGGAAGAAAGTAAAAGCATATATCAAGTAGAAAAAGAAGAGATAATTACAAGGAATAGATGATGAGTAACAGAAAGGTCGGTGGGTGCTGTGCTATCAGAATTACTTGTTGTAGATTTCTGTGATTGTTCGGGATGTCTTGTGCAGGGCTGAGTTGGACATGATGATCCTTGTGGGTCCCTTCCAACTCAGCATATTCTGTGATTCTGTGACTCTTTATTTTCTAAATACAGACAGCAAGGAAAGACTCATTTTTCCCTAATGTCAGCAAAAGCAGTTTTTAAAAGTCTGTGACCACGGCCTGGTCAGCACTGGTACAAGTTTTCTGGGCCCACAAATATGCTCTGTATGTGAGGTCTCTTGCTGTTCGCTTTCTGTTTCTTTTTTTTTTTTTTTTTGGTAGTTTTCCATAATTTTCATAGTTGATAAGCTCTAAAGTGCTATTTGGCGGTACTTTGATTTATAAATAAGAATAATTGAGCTGTCGGATTTACTACAATGGAAAGAAAAACAAATAAGAGCGATGACATCCTGAAGTGTTTCATCACATCCTAAAATGTTTCTACTCTTTTATAAGTGTTTTCTTTATTGAGTCTGTTCTCCTCATGTCTACAAGAGTGTGCACATGTTTGAAGATCTTTGTAAAGATTTGATCTTAAGGTAACCAGTTTGTATGCACAATAGAGTATATGCAATGATCTGATATTGTGCTTTAATCCTTGCCACTAACCTTTGAGAACCTGCACCTCAGAAATGAGGTGAGGAAACCGCTGGGTGATGAAGTGTTGAATTCTGTATCTTGGGAAAGCACAAGCAAAGGAAGTTGTGCTTACTCTCTGTATTTTCATACCTTTGTGTAAAAACAATTTGAAGCACAATTAAGGGTGTCCTTTTAGATCAAAGGGATATCCTTGAAGTCCTTATTGCATAAGGACTCTTTGGATGTCACTGTAGTGAGAATATGGTTCTGCTTTTAGGAGAGCTGTTAAAGGGGGGGTGGAGTTGGTATTAGTCCTCTCCGTGGTTCTGTGGAAGCAAATAAGGATCTTAACATAGACACACTGGTGATGCTGGTCAAGAGATGAGAGGTGCCATTTCTTCTGGGATTCTGGGGACCAGTTCACTGCCCACCAAATAGCTTTGCTAGAGCTTTGTGTTTGAGGGTGGAGAAAAAAACTTTTCCTAGCAGAGCTCATGCTTATCTGATGTGAAAGGAGGAATACTTTGGATGTCTAACTTGCAGCAGAAATACCAGCTGCTCTACCTTTTCATCAAGAGAGGCTTGGAGAGAGGTCAGCAGGAAGATGGTAGAGGTTGAAAGACAGAGTATTTTTGGGAATAGTTAGATTAGCTAGCTAAACAAGCAACCTATTGGTTACTTGTGTGTCTGGAGACCCTTCCTAGCTTTTATGTATGAGATTGGCTCTTTGACTGATGGAGCAGTTGAGCTTTGTTGCACAGGGTAAGCTGGGGAAGTGCTAATTTCCAATGAAACTTTGGAGAAGGAAGATAGTTGCGGAGGGACTGAAAATGAATCCCTCTCTCTATGAAGGCATGTTCCTGATTGTGGTGAGGAAATATTGCTGCCATGATGTAGCAGCCTTGCTTAATACTACTCAAAAAAGATGGGATTAGATAGGAGAGAGAGAAGAAAAGGTTGATTGGGATGGTCAGGGGGATGGAGAAGCCACTGAGAGGGCAAGGAGCAACACTGGCTATGCATTATTTGGACTGAGGTCCATGAGATGATCTTTAAATATTTTCTTGTGAGGGAGAAAACACATTTAAATATAAAACCCAAACCAAACCCCAGTAGCATTAGCAAAACCAAGAAGTTGTCGATATTAGCTGATCATGAACAAATTTAGTCTAGAAATTAGGCACACTGTAAGAACTATTTCTCACTAAACAGTAGAAGGCTGAAAAATCACACTCTGGAAGTAGAGTATAGTAGTCTTGATTGTAGGATACAGTGGTTTTGGCACTGGTCTGGAATATGCAGAACAGATATAGCTACTATTGCCATTGTTCAGCTCACAGACTGTCAGGCTGCGGGAGTTAAAAGGGCTCTGGAGATTACCTTCAGTGATCAAAGAGTGCAGGGCTGTGTTAAAACAAAGTTAACTCCAGGGGAAACCCTGGAAAATCTTTTGGCAAGGAAGAGTAGGGCTGGAGCTCCTTGTACCTTGTAACAGATTTCTGGAACAGTGAAAGCTTGCCTGTATCTCATATAAATAGATCCTTTTGCATCCTAAAAGCTGCCAGATGATAGTTCTTGCTGCAAAAAGTGAGGGAAAACTCAGTAGCCATGAGTGTTTGTTGAGTTTGTCTGCTGTTGAGGCAGGCTGTTTTCCTTTCGTGGGAGGGAAGTGCTTTCTATTGATGTTTTAGAAAGGTGTCCCTCACTAAATCTGTGAAGTGTTATATTTCATTTGGAAAACCTGTGTTAATCATGCTAGTTGTTAATAAAAACACTGTCTGCTGGCATCTAACTTCATGGACATCTGGACAGAAGTGATTACTGTGTGTTGAAATACAACTTCATGAACTGCTCCCATTGTCTGAAATATCTTTTGATAAGATATATGGAGGAATGGCTGGAGATGCCTTGATTTAGAAATTAATGACTTTTGTTCTCTAATTTCAGGTGTCCAACTGAAAATTACTGTTGAGAATGAAAATAACAAAACTGTGGATATAGTTCAATGCTTGAGACAAGCAAGCATGTCTATACAGTACATGTAATTTATCTAAATCTCCTCTTCCCTTAAATAAATGCTTTTTAAACTTTGGTTTGGGCAAATAATGCTTCCTCTTCCTGTAATGCTTGCATCCAAATTCTTTTATTCCCTCTCTTCATAAAAAATAGCAGGGCTTTGCTGGACAGAAGTTGATGTGCAGAATAGACAGTGGTGGCAAATGGTAGGGTGAAATCTTGCACTAGTGTTTTACCTTGGTAGCTAGTCCTGGGAGAAATGGGAGAATCTGACTTCCTGCAGGTTTTTCTCTTGCAGTGGATTGACTTGAAAAGAAATAGTAATTTCCATCTGAAGTTTTTCTGCAGCTAGGGAATTTTGTGGAGCAATTTTTCTGCAATGGCTCTATGGTACTTAATAAGGGGTTTGCTCTCCTTGCAACCCATGGCTCTGATGAGATGCATGTGCTTCAGTCTCCTCTCCTGCCTGCTCTTACAGACATGTGGAAAATCAGCTATTCAGTTGTCCTTTACTCTGTCCTTTTGAATGAAATTCAACATTAGGCATGTGTGAGAGAGTAGATGCATAGACCGAGAGATGTACAGCTGGCCTGATTTGTCTTATTTCTATAAAATACTAGGCTAAAAACATTCAAACTTTATTTACAAATATTATGAGGATCCTGTCAGTGAGATTTCCAGGAGGGGAAATTGTAGCAAGAATAAGATCTCTGGGAAGGTGTTTGAGTTACTTCTTTTCCTCCTGTTTTAAATGGAAAAGGATAGGGGATGATGTGGAAACACACAGTGCTTTCAGCCATGCAAATGTTGGCTTCACCTGGACTTTTACTTCTTGGAAGAGAATATGGGTGCATGGAAAGTTAGACCTTGCTCTGTGGGTGACTCTGTGAGTGTGATGGTGTGTGCCAGCTGCTCCAGGAGCTGTGGGTGTGCTCACATGTTGTTGGCGACTTGATGGTGAGTAGACAGGGACACCAATGCCTGTCCTGGGATCTGGATTTCCTGAAGCTCCTGATTAGTTTTGTGTTTGTCTGTGCCCAGTTTAAAGTCTGGCTCACTGACTGTTGTGACGACTTTCTGGGGCTGCTTTTCCTTCTGCTGTTGGCAGCTGAGTGAAGCTGTTGTGTTACCTGGCCTGTTGTTTCATATTCTGCATATCTTCAGGGCTTATCACAGAGTGCCTAACAGACTAATGTACAAAGCATTTGAGGAGAAGATGATTGTGTGCACTAGTATTTTAACTGTGTGGTATTGAGACATCTTAGTACCCACCTTACTGACAGTGTAAATTAATGTTCATTGCAGTTGCTCCACCATGAACAGTTCTTTCGCAGCAAGACTTGCTCTCTTCCCATGTGCTTGTGTGGAATGGAAAGTAAATATCCTATTATAATAAAAGTATCAATAAAAGATCTTGATTACAGCTGATTGCTGGATTGCTCCCAAGGCAGTGAAACCTCAGTTGAAAGAAGTGATTTGACTTTCTGAAGGCTGGTTAGTTTTAAATATTATTTTGTAAGGATCTGCTACTGGGAGATTTTCTGAATGGAAGCTCTGGTGTGGTAGCAAGCTACTGGTGTGTGACATACAACAAACAAAGCAGATCCCCCAAAATAAATAAATGCTACATTGGTTTATGTGCTCCTGTTATGCAACAGCTATGCAAACCTAACCTTTGGATTGGGCAGATTCGCCCCAGATTGGCAGAAAACTTTGAGCGGCAGCTTGAAAGATTAAGATAATCAGTTTAAAAGGGCACCCGCTGCTTAGTGGAGTTTGGCTCTCCAGTAGTAAGAGATAAATTTTGTGTTTTGTTTTTGTATTGTTTTAGGTTTTTTTTAGAGAATAAGGGTGTTTTCTATCTGTTCATATTCTGTACTGAAAACTTTTAAAATGTCATGTTGTCCTAAGAACACTGTCAGTCTTTGGTTTAGGGGAAGAAGGCAGGATCTTTGACAACTTTTGGCTTTGCAGTCACATTTCACTTATTTTGAAAAAGATTCAAGGAGATCTTGGCAAAGACGTGCCTAAAAGAGATCCCCTTTGTCTGTAAATGTGTTATCCTTTTCTGTAGATGTGGATCTGGAATGATTATAAAACTCTGTGGTCAGGCAATGACTAAGAAAAGCCTAAATGTAGGAAACCACCATGGATCCTGTTTCTGCTTAAGTCAGTGGGAATTTAACCAGAACTTTGGACTGCAAAGAGCCTTGTTAGTGAGGATCTACTTCCAGATGCATTAAAACGCCCAAGGTGTTTTCCCCATTAAACTGAAATAATTAACTCCCAACCAGACCCAGACTCCACTCCAAAATAATCATTTACAGCAAAAGCTATTCCACACCTATATTCTTTGAACCCTGTCAATATCATCTAAAATGTAAAAGAATGATTGCAGGGTAAAAATGGTGTACCAGACACATTTTGGTTGTATTTTCACAGCTGTTAAAGTAGGGTGCCTTAGCAACATTGAAAGACTCACTAGGTTTTGGGAAAAACATTTATGACCCACACAGATGAGTTAACACAAGGCAGCAAGTTGACTTAGGACACAGATCAACCTCTGAGCGTGATTACTGGTGGCTGTTATTGTGTCGTGGCTGCAAAATAATTATTAGAAGTAATTTGAAGACATGTATTGCTGGGACTGTCAAGAAGAAATAAGAGGATATACCCCATGGTGTCTTAGAGCAGGTAATATCCATGCTAAAGTTATTCAAACAGGTATGAAAAAATAACAGAAAAATAGCCTAAAAGAAATGCAAACACAGCCCCTCACTCTTTCCCTCGGGCTCATGAATTAGTTGTCTTCTTAAGGAAGAGAAGGAGGGCAAAGCTGTATCTTCTGCATACGTGGCTCGTGTGATTTTGGTTTTGTGGTGACGTCCTGTGCTCCTTGTACGTGTGTGCGTAGTCTCATTAAAATATGAACAGAGGCACGAGAGAGACATCTTTCTCACTTTCAGGGCACTAACATCAACTAATTACTGCTTAATCTGGGTTGTAACCAAGCTGATGTAGAAATAAAAAAAACTCAACCCCACAACAAAACACAAACCCGCAGTACCCTCCCCCTACAACCAAACTCTTAAGAACTACAGCAAACCCCAAATCTCTCCCCTCTGCATTTATAAAGGACCTGAGTCCTGGTAATTAAGAAACTTTCGGTCACTGGTTGTCAGGAGGAGATCATGTCCCAGCAAACATTTTGTACATGTCCTAATGAAGTCTAATTATCACATTGTCAGTTTTTTCTAAACTGCAGTTAAATCTCCATTGTTAAACTATTAAAAGATTATATTGCTTCACGTGGTTGAAGCTGTTTGTTCAACAGTGTCTTAAGTGGCCTGATTCTTTCTTGAAAATTACCCAATCTTTAGATAAATGCATGGTGTTTGATAGCAGAGGCCAGCGGGGCATTCGTTTCTCCTATGGAATTCTCTGGTCAAATCTTCTGTCATCTAAATTGCAGTCACTGGTGCGAAACTCTGTCCTAATCTGATGTTGCTAAAGGGCTGTTCCCATTTAGCTGATGCTGAATGCAAACATTCTTGCGGTCCTAATACAAATATACCCCGTAATGCCACATTTTACTTTTGTAATTCACCAGAACTGTTTGTTGTTAAGTACTCAAGGAATCTGGTACACGTGTGTAATGTTCAGTGCCCACAGAAATGAAAGAGAAGTTGCACAAGGCTTCAAATAGTAGCTCTTACTTGGTAGGTAACACGTGAGGAACATTAGCTAATTCAAAAGCTCCAAAGTATGAACTGTTTCAGTTTGGAGAACACTGATTTTTTTCAGCAGGACTGTGGGGGAAAAAAGGAATTCAGAAGCTATTTGGAAAGGGAAGATGGAGATTCAGAGGAAGCATTTTAGTTCTTTGAGTGCTTTTACTGCTGTTGTGATATCTATTAACATTCCTTCCTGCAATTTGTCTGTCAGATTTCTCAAGTCCATTTTCTTCGCAGGAAGAAACCATGGGCTGCAGTGTAGTGTTTTTCTGCAGCACATTGATGGTTTCAGAGCAACATCTGTGAGCAGTCACAGCTGGGCAGGAGGGTGCAGGTGTTTCTGGCTGACCAAGGCCAGGCAGTGGGTAGGACATGCCGGATGCATTGCTCCTCTGAAGCATCCAGGAGCTACAAAGTCAGGGGGTTAGAAGGGAAAGCAAGGATTTCCCTTGGATGATATCAGCATTTTTTCATACATGCTCACGTTGGGAAATGTAGCTCTGAGTGAGAAGGGCATTGTAACAGTTCAGCTGCAGAGTCTGCCTCAGTTTACCTGGTGAACCAGCACAGTGTTTCCAATGAACTTGAGCTTTCTGGGCATCAGCCAGAGGCTGGAGAGACATAGGATTTGCTGGGCAGCAGAACAGGATAAATTTAAGTCCTGCCTCCTGCTAAATTGGTACTTAGGCTTGTCATGAGCAGTACAAGATGATGGTTGCAGTCCCTTTTGGTTTTGTTTTGTACAGGTAATGACACTGTGTCCATGACTGCTTTTTGCAGCAGTGGCCTGTCAGTGTCCCCGCTCTGTGTGGGCTGATTGCTCCCTGACAGAGAAAGCAGGGAACAGTGAGCAAGCATAATTACAGCCTGACAGGGGCTCAGGATCAGACCTGGAACATGAAATAAGTTTGAACTCTGCTATTGAATTACTGATGTTGCTCATTGTCCCTGTTAAGACTTATAAAAGAAAAAAGGGAGTTATTTTCCACAGTGAGTCGGTTGTACTGAAACCAAAGGCTTGGGGTTTTTTGTTTTTAACTAGTCAGAGCTTGAAGCATATGTGAGTATATCTGTGTCAGTTTTAATGGTAGGGAAATTGTCCTTTTGGTGCAATGGCACAAAAGAAGAAAAACAAGCTACCTCTGCAGCCACTGATAGTTCCAGTGCACCACATGCTAAGTGTGTGCTTAGGACTGCACAGCTGTAGGAAGCTGCTGACAATTGTTCCTGTTCTGCTGTTCGAGTGTGATGTGGAAAACCTTGGACAATTCCGTAATATGCTGTATGGCAATAACAGGGTATTACTTCATTTCCCCCATAGAGAATGTGTGCACTTTATTGTACAAGGCTTTGGGGGTTTTACCTATTCTCTGTATCATCTTCTATTTATAGTTCTCATTAGCTATTGCTTCAGAATGGCTAATGATAAGACTGCTGTGGGATACTGTGATTTTTAATTTGCCATCCTTGTGGCCAAGAGGGGCAAGGAGGTTATAGATTCAACTGGCCTAGCTGGATGGTAATCCCAGGCACTACAAGTAGTGGATACAACAGTCTGTTTTTTAAAAGGCTATTTGTAGTGTGGGAGTGTGTGGATAAAAGCATTATAAAGACATAGCCTGTCCAGCACTTCTCCTCCCGAGCATGTTGTCCAACATAAAACAGATCAAACTGTGCAAGATTACTGAATAATCTCTTTTTTATTTTTCTGAAAATGGAAACATGTCGAGAATGTTCTCACTCCACTGAATTAAGGTCTAGATATGAGACCAAAGGGAGGAAGAACAGATTTGACAACTTCCTAGAGAGAAGGGAGATGTTCTGAAATGTTGCCTATCTTTGTTTTATGGGTAAAAAAGGTAAATTTGGGAGTGGTAAGTAGGTGTGGGAGAGATCAGTAAATGTTGGAGGAAGAATCTTATATGCAGACTACAAGCATTAGAATTTTAGGGTTTTTTTTCTGAGCTAACTTCTTGCTATATTAATAATTTGCAGCTGTAACCTTTAGACACTTGCTTTTCTTGGTGTCAACAAGACGAGATGTGACAGTCACAAAAGCAAGGTATTCAGTAAATCAAGGGAAGTACCACTTATATTTTAAAGTTATTTTTTATTGAATTTCCAGTTTGAAATTACAGCACAGTTCAAACAGAGCCTCACAGCAGTACCTCCATCCACCTTCCACCATTCAACAGTCTTCATCTGAAAATCACTAAAAGTGGTGTTGTTTTATGGGGCACAACCTGTTACGGTTCTTTCCTCAAACCTAATTTCCTGTTTCCTGGTGTTTGCGCTCTCACCAGCACAGCTGTGGCTTTGGTCAGTCCTGATCTCTCAGGCACTGGGAGCGGGTTTTGGTCCTGTCCTACTCGTAGGTCTGGCTCTTGAAAATTATTCTTGAGAAACATTCATCTCTTTAAAGGTGCATGAATACATGCAGAGGCAGAAGCCACCTCCTTTTTTGTACTGCTCTCCAGATTGTGGTGTGCATGCTGTCACCAGTGTTGATGGGAAAAGACTTCCAGCTGCAAGGCATCTTTAAGTATATGACAAATACAAATACTTGGACATGAATTTGGTTTGAGTTTCTGAGCTTTTTCTAAAGTTTAGCCATGTAATGTTGGAAGAGTTTGATTATTTTCATTTTTTTTCTTGTGTAATATGCTAATTTTTGATGCTTTTTTTAAAAAGCTGCTCTAAAAGATTAGTATTTAGTGTTTTGAAAGTTCTGTATATATTGATCTACTAAATTCTTCTAGTAGATAAAATTCAGTTATTAAGTTCTATTAAATTGTGTAATGTATATTTAAACATTATTGGCTTTTCTTACCAGTGCATTTTTTTTCCACTTGCTACCTTAGATAGGCAACCAAATTATCCCATAAGCTTACTGTATTTTCCTCTGTTGTTACCTAAACCAGATTCTGATTGGATTCCACTAAAGTGAAGGCTAACAATGCTAGTATGGCAGAATACTCTTGAATCATACATAAGTGTATGAGGTAATCTTGAATGAATATTTTGCAAAGGCTTAAGCTATTGCAAACGATTTTGAGCATTCAGTGTTAAACAAGATGTATCACATATTGTCCAATTTTTTCATCATTTACGTTTCTATTATTTTCTAATTCTCAAGTTAATGGAAATATTTTAACCATAGTATGTTGTAAGTTATTGTAGAAAAACACAAGCTGAAAATTAACCTTTGACCATGAAACTGAACCTTTCAAATATATTGATAAATTAATATTTGTATACAACTATTTGCTCTTTTTGATCCAATTTACAGTGGTAGATATAATGTCTTTGTGCACCTCTTCTGCAAAATGTGCCACTGAGCTTGGGAATACATCAGTGTTCTTGATGAGTTTGGCTGCTTTTGGTCTTGAAATTCCTGAGCAATGATGTATGAAGTGTGGTAGGTGGTATATAATTTCACAATGGTAGATGAGGTATATTACTAAGAACCTAAGTTTTAGACTGGAATTGCCCTTATTAGGATTTTTGGGTTGACTTTTTTTATGTATTTGGCCACAAACCCAATATTTAATAAGTTCCATACTTAAGAAGGGCTTTGTTTTTTCAGCCTTCAAAAATTATTTGAGCATTAGTTGATGTATGGGAAGTAATTAGGTCTCTGAAAAAGACTGGTAGTTTAAAGCATTTGTCTTAATGGGATGCAGAAGTTGAAGTGATACCTCTGAAAAGATTCTGTGAATGTTTAAAATTTTTTTGGTGATTCAAAGAGGTGAACTTCTAAGAATAAAAGTATCTTTCTCTACAAAAATATTTGTCCAGTGTTTTTGTTTAAAATAAACGCTCTTTTGTTTGTTTAGCAGAGTTGACTCAGCTTTGGTTGGTTACCATAGTTCAGCGCTGTTTTTGCATTTCCATGTGAATTTCTAGTAATTCCCAGGCTTGGTTCAAGTTTTGGGGATCTTGTTGTATCACTTCCGTCAGCTGCCTGTGGAGCTGTTCTTCTCTTCGTTGAATTTGGAAAAACATCAAGCACAACTTAAGTTTTGATCTAATATCCCTCAAATGTCACTCACTCCTGAAAAACATCAAATAACGTGTAGTAACTTAGTGGCTGTGGGTAGAAGGAAGACATAAAAGACTTTGCTTATTTTAGATTAGTTATCTGATGGAGCGCTACTATGGTAAGGTAATGCTGATTGTATAAGGAAACAGCTGTTCAATGGCATTTTGGAAGACCAGAAAAATATTTAGAATTAAAATGTGCTGCAGTGATAAGGGAAACAAGGACAGCGTGATAGCATTTTGTAGCTGGGAGGTTACAGCTGACTGGTGAAATTTAGCTGTTGTTTTGTGTGGCTGTGCAGAAGCTGGTTCTTGGTTTGATTGGTCAGCAAAGTTGTTCTCTCACCTCTGGTTCCCCTTTTGCCGCCTGCTGTTTTGAATCTGTTCATTTTTCAGTCTTGTTGTGAAAGCTTAAAGCAGTAACTGTGTGTCAGGAGTTCTTGAGGAGCTCAGTAATCTTCTCTAGTGTTTGGACTGGAAGGATAAAAGCTGGGAGGATCAAATAAGTGTCAAGTTTTGGCCTGACCTTGACTTCTTTGTCTAAATTACTTCCTTTATCAGACTTGGTTTCTTTGTTTGATCCCGGTTCTCTGTTTAATTCTGACTTTTGGCACTCCAGTTATATAGATGCAGTCACCACTTGTCAGGTGGATTGTTGCTACCCCAAGAAAATGCTTCCTTAAGCAATAAAGTTACAAATAAGTCTGTAACTTCATTGAGTCTGGTTAGGAAGTGAAGTCATTTGGTAGTTTCAAGCAACCAAGATCAGTACTGTACTGGAATATAGGCACTCAAGAATACAGGGTTCATGCATTAAGATGTGTGAGTTTTGTCTCTGAGCGGGTTCACTTAGTTGGTTTCCATTTCAAAGGCGATGGAGTTGGGAGAAATGCAAGTAAGGTTGAGAAAGAAATTCAGATTAGGGTATTGACAAATTTAAACCCTAGTTTGGAGATTTTGGTGAAGCTTTTGATAAAACTTGGATTTGCGTACACTTGAACACTGTGTTGAAGTTGTCCAAAAAATCTGGCTGTGCCCACTGGAATCTTCATTCCTGTTTCTTGTAGTTTTGTGTTTAATGTATAATGAACCAGAAGGCATTATTGACTATTAGAAGTTAAATTTTTGGAATCCTCTGGACTACCTAGGTAGATGCAATGACTTTGAGAATGTTCCTTGGAAAAGTAATTTTGTACTAGTGTCATTTGATGGGTTTTTAACTTGTATTCCTTAAGTACTGTTACTAGGTATTGCCTGTGAGCAATTAAAATAACCTTGAGCTAACTTTGCTCTTAGTTTTATTCTTGTTTCTTTATTTTCCAGGAGAAAATGGCCAAAATGGAGGTCAAGACGTCACTTTTAGATGATATGATAGGAGTGGGAGATATGGTTCTTTTAGAGCCACTTAATGAAGATTCGTTCATCAATAATCTGAAAAAGCGCTTCGATCACAATGAAGTATATGTGAGTATATGTTAAAAAATAACATCCTATGGGGAGCTATGTTGTCATTTGTAACATGTGTTTATTTATAAGGATACACTTAGACTGAATGCCTGAACATTATCTATTGTATTCAGTTTGTTTTAAACCTTACTTGTGCTGTAGTCTTTCCTGCGCTGCATTGTTTGCATTTCATCTTTCCCATGTGGAATATTTTTCCTTTTTCTTTTTCCCATTGTGCAACATGGGGAACCTCTGATTTTCATAAAAAAACAGTTCCAGAACTGATGCCGACAATAACTTTGATACTTCTGTTGTCAGAGGACGTTGCAGTTATAAATAATTCACTTACAGGGAAGGAACTTCCAGGATGTTAGAGAAGGTTTAAGTAAAAACAATACATGCTTGGAATATGCTAAGACTAACTTAAATGTTGCCTGCTGTCTTTGATTTGCAAAAGGGTTATGTTTATATCAAAATAGATACAATAGATACAATGAGCTTGGATATATGTGGAAGTAATCAAAAATCTTCAGGCATATTAATCTCTGAGTGATGATCAGCAGGAGAGATGTTGTGAAGTGGCAGTTGAAACACAGGCAGGGAATGAAGAGGCAAATTGTGATTCCAGTTAAACCCTTCATTTCCTGTTTCATCTTGTTCCATTTTTGTTAAAATGTGCACAGTATTGTATCTGTTGTACTGCTTAGGCTGTGTGAACTTAATGATTTGTAGAGACTTTCCAAGGCTGCTGGTAAAGATAAGTCTTTTAAGAGTAAAAGCTGTGACAGATTTAAGCCAAAGTATAGCTATGATCTGTAAGCAATTATGTCTACGGCTTATTACAATCAAATAATTTGCTCTATACTTAACTATCATTTAATCATCTCCCCCTTTTAATTTTTAGTGTGATTATGTTTTTCCTTCTTGCTGAGCATTTGAACCTGCATGGTTTCATTATACCTTCTCCTTTCCACCCTCCAGTATGGGAGGATCTGCGCTATTTTTGTTTGCTTCTTCTATCCCTTAGTTATAGTCTGTGCTTTTGTACCTCTGGTATTCATTGTCTGTCACATCTTTCTTCCCAAGTAATTTTCCTGCTCAACCATGACTGTTCCCTTTTCTGTAGGCATTAGGTTGGTAATACACAGTTGCACCTAACTGCTATTGTATCACTTCAATCGATTTGCTGCTTCAGTTTGTACTGACAATTTAAATTAAACAGATAATTAAATTAAGACAAGGATTCTCAGTATCCATTAAAACCTTACTGGAGAAGAAACCAAAACAATGAGTATTTGTGGAAAGATTTCTTCCACAATGCTTAAAAAAAAAAATCTTCTTGATACCCTCGAGAGTAGTTACATTTGGAAAGCTTTGTGCCTTCAATATTCCTTCTTCCTTGAAGATGTATTGTGTTCCCTATTGATAATTCTTAAATGTTGATATAGGCAGGTAGATATCAAACTTCTCTTTTTTATTCTTTCATCCTGCTTCTGACATCCATATTCAACAGCTGCAGTGGCTGCTTCTTCTGGGATTCAGAGGGTTTTTTCCCAGTCAGTGGCTTGTATAATTAATGTGTTCTACATCAGTTTTAGGGTTAATGCTATATTTCTAATGCCTACTGTAAAAGTGGATGATAATGAATCATCTCATTCTGCTTTAGCTCGAGAAAATACAAAGTAAAAAAGAAGGAAAGGGAGCTATTTGCCTAGTGATTAAGAAGACAGTACCACCTTGGGTCTTATTTGAAAGTTTTACTTAAAGCATTAAGGATACAAACCTATTCTGTGAGGGCACCCTAGACTATGCAATCTCTTAAGGATTGCTATAAATCATACAGGAGTGTATTTGTCAAGGTGAGGGTTTTTGGCTAGTTGGTTGGGTTTTTGTTTGGATTTGTTTGTTTTTTGGTTTTTTTTTTCTGTAAACAACTGTGGATTGCAAGATTTAATCACATGTTTCTGCTTAATTCAGGCTGGATAGCTTTTTCTTGAAAGAAATTGGTTTGAATGAAAAATGGATATTCTGTTTTATTTTTATCTGCTATTATGAGCTGGCTGACAACTGTTCAAACACACAGTTTTTTGAGATGGTGATAGTGAAGTATGTATTTCACCCAGTTGCTGACTTGGCTGGGCCTGGCACTGACATGCAATATAATTAGTAGTAGTATGTGCTTTGACAGGTGATACAAGGTGTTGCTTTTCTGTAGCAATATAGGATCCTTTGCCTTGCAGGTGAGAAAGCCTAGTACTTAAACATGCTCTGTTGAGAAGTATGAACTGCTGCCAAACGCAAAACTTTTTTTTTTCCCCTGAATCATTGCCTTGTAGTTTATCGCATG
>WEIV01013013.1:212471-225097 GCA_013390005.1 Calyptomena viridis | reverse complement strand
AAACTTATTGAGTAATACACCTTGAATAAATTAGAATAAAGATACTGATCCATTATGAACGTTTGAGCTTTTATAGTACTTCAAGTAATGCCACTGAAAAGGGTATCTGAGTCTATTCATAATGTTTTTACTCTTAAAGGATATTTCATAATTTTTGAAATTTATGGTCTTCTTATATATATTTTCTTGCCTATATATCTCTTTATCTGTCTCTCAGACTAGTGAAGTTCACCTGTTTTTTCAGCCAAACTGTAAGGTATATTAATTTTAGTGATGACAAGAATTTAAGTGTGAATAGAAATAAACTCACAGAATCAACAGTTTGTTATAGTGCTGTCTCCATTCTCCCTGACTGGAAAATGAAATGTGTCCCTGACCATAGCAGGGAAGTTGGAATGAGATGATCTTTGAGGTTCCTGCCAATGCAAACCTTTCTATGTTTCTATGATATTCATCATGTATGAAAACAGGAGTAAGGACACAATGAAGAAAATACAAATATTTTTAAGTCCAATTTATTCTTTTAATCCAAAACCATTAGTTACCCATCTCAAAAAGTCTATTTCAGAAAAAAATAAGAAAGTGGAAGGATGAACTCCCCAAAATCCTGTTTGCAAAGAAGGAATCACTTGAAGTTGACTAGTAAGAGAAAACAAGCAGCTTTGAAGCTGCCTAAATCCAAAATTGCCTAAAACCAACACTGACATTGACAGCACTTCTACCAACTGAACCTTCTGTACTGCTCAACTTTGTACTCCTGAAGGCCAGCTGAGTGATCAGCTACAGACATTCAGGTTCAGAAATACCTCTTTCTCTGAGACTGAAAATGCAATTCAAAGTACTGAGAAAGCGAGCAAAAAAAGTCTGAATCTGGATGGTGGGTAAAAAAAGCAATTACATGCAGCAGAATTAAAGGTTCCTTTTCAATGAATGTATTTTTTTGTGGTCACCATTTTTTCATCCAATTATAATCTAAAACATTTATATATTCCCCACAACTGGATGTGGAAACTCAGTTGTTTTCTTCCCAGAAGCCATTTGAAAACAATTCATCTGTCTTCTTTGGTCTTAGATTTATGACTACAAAACCTTTTTTCAAATGAAGATGATATTATGGTGAAGACAAAATCTACTACATTTAGAATTATTTCTGTGCATCAGACTATAAATAACTGCCCTAACATCTCAAAGTACCAGAAAGAAAAGGAAGCTTCCTTTTGTCGTATTACTATTGGCCATTAGGTCAGCACTGTAAGACTGCCTGTGTGAAAACAGAAACCTAAAAGAACCAGTATATCTGTGGATTGTTTCCTTAGAGATTTATTTTGGCTTCAAAGAGATTTGGAGAGGTTGCTTCTTTACTGATAGTTTTGTGAATTGACTGTGAAAAATTTATGCTCGTTTAGTCAGCTTATTCCTTAAATGTATTCCACACAATCACCGTTGCTACTAGAAACACATTTTCTTTCTTTGTGTAGTATGGTAGTCTTCTAATTATAAAGCTGCCTACCCAAGCTATTTAAACACAGTTTTCATTTAAAAAAAGAAGACAAAAAAAAGAAAGGAAAATAAAACCACCATCTTCTTGTAAACAAAGCAGCATAAACGTAATGATATCACGCATTAACAGGCCATGTGTTAACTCATGTGGTTTATTTTATTTACTAGATGAGCACTCTGCACAGGTGAAAGTAAGAATTTGGGGACCACTAAACACCGGATTTTTTCAGCATACAAAACCACCTGCATTTTAGCAGTTTAATGTAATCAACTGTAAAACATTCACAGTGTTCAACAGACCTGAAATATTCAAATTTCTTACCCATGATATAATGGTCTAATGCCTATGTGTTGGGCTGCTGAATGAAGCATCATTGGGAAAAGATCCAAGACTGTCTATGAAAGGCCTCTTCTCCCCTTTTTCTTCTATGTGCAACGTACATTAAATAGTCATTATGAGTAATCCTTTTTTTTTTATGACTTTATACTTATCACAGTCTTCAAAGAATATATGCAGAAAAAATACTGTAAGTATAAACAAAAAAAGAACAAGCAGAAGGTTCACAGTAAAATACACATTTTGACAATCAGTTTCCTTACTTTACAACAAAGAACATTTCTAGAGTGATTCCTGCAGAACTTGAGAATTGTGAAACTGTATGACACACTGTCAGTTTACTTATTATGCATTCACCAAGGTGATGAGAATCTGTTATTAATTTAGGGATTCAACTGTGCTCTATCAGAGCACTCAGCCGCATCTTAGTGATGAGAGCAATGCATATTTCTATTAGGCCAACATCAATGTAGTTGTGCGTGCTGGCCACTGACACAAGGGAAAGGATTTCTATATGAATTTTTGGAAGACTCTACTCAAAATTTCCTGTTTTTCCTCTCAGCAATATCCCATCACATGTTTTAAACCATGAGGAATAAAAATAGGAGTTTCCCTCAAGAAATAGCAAGAATATACATCCACACTTAGAATGTATCTTCAAAGAAGCTAATATTATGTAGAATAAGTGGTCCCACCTGACATATTTCAGATCTGTATGGCAGAAACAGACCTTAGTCTTGTTAGCCATGAGGTAGAGGGATGGATGTAGGAATAAGAAAGGGAATAATATAGAAGAAATAACTAGAACTGAGTGTTTCTTGTCTCTGTTTTTAATTCTTAAGATAAATCATGATTTACAGTAAGACATGTAAAGGAAGAGATATTTGAAAAATTAGGGGTTTTAAATTAAAATCCAAGGATATAACTGATAGGGAAAAATGAATAACTCTTGATTATGAAATACCTTTCTCTTCAGGTAAAGTTAATTTTTATTTGAAATTGGATAACAGTGTCTGTCCTTATAATTAATCCACCTTAGTTGCTGAACAGTAACTTGTTAGAACACATCAACCTGAGCATGTATATGAACTCGCAGCAACTTCAGAGTAGGTATTCAGAGAAAAATTTTTCCCAAAGCTAAATAAATGTAGAATATCAAGATCTCTGATGTTTATTTCTATCTGTATTGAAGAGGACGGGCTCCAAATATAAAACTTAAAAAGAATCACTGTCTTTCTATGTCAAAACTGTATGAGGCTCTGAACCACAGAAGAACGTGAATGTCATTTAATGTTGTGAGAGACCAAAATGCTAACCCCAAATGAAGGGGACAAGGAGAGTTTTTCTTTTCTGGTATGGGAACCTTTGATCCACATAAGACAGAAGGGGTGTGCACCCACCACTGTAGGCTACAGGCTGGGTTTTGAGCCAGATAAGTGAGAAGGCCAATAAGAAGTTGATGCCACATGGGTGGGATAGTGCTTTTTATCATGCCAATGTCCTCCCTTATACAACTGGCTTAGTTGTAAAACTGTCTCTGCTCCAGAGGAGATACTGGGACATTCACACATAGCCTTGAAGATACTCATCCCTTCTGATGGGGCATAACTGTCTCAACTACTCGGACATGAGAGGCAGCTGTCATGTTTTAGAAAGTTCCATAAACCATCAAAGACCCCTAAAGTGCCTCTATACTAATTTCTGGAGCCTTTCACTAGAGGACTGCACATGATCCACAGTGTTGCAACAATGTAAAACTGCCACTGCGCCCTGGGGGGGGTACCTGGATATTTCCACATAAACCTAAGAGTATATTAACACACTGAACTTTGTGTTTCATTGGCTTTCCCCCATGACAGCTCAAAACTGTGACCATCACTTCAACCAATGGAGACAATCAAGTCTCGTCACTGGATCCATGGATGGTGATATCTTTCGTCTCCACTATCTTTCTACTCTTATTCTTTCTTTCTTTATTTCTCTTTCTTTCTTTTCCTTATACATTTTCTTGTTTTATTTTTATGCTTTTATATTGCTATATTACTCTAGATAATAACCAAAACTTCTGTATACCTCCTTTCTATTGCCGCCAAATTGTTCTAAAATAAACTATATATTTTAATAAACCATATATAGAATATATCTTATATATTCTTATATACCTTATAAACACCAATCATTCAGTGTCATTTCACTCTAATTCACCCCAAGGGATCTATTAAAACCTGAGAAACCCTCACCTTCAGGGACAGATGGTATAAAAGGTCACTCGTGCATTCTGGTGTGACAGGAGACTGTAAAGCCACCATCATGGAGCAACCACTAGATCAGTTAGTGCATAATTGGTTGACATCAGACCTCTAAGAGGTTTTTTACATACAATGCTTTCATTTCTGAAACAAGCTTAAAAGAGCTGATATTCCAATTTGTTACTTTTTTCTTCTTAACTGCTTATTTGACATATTTTTTTTCTTACTCAGACATCCGTATACTTTCTAATAGGACACCTTTGAAAACTTGGTTGTTTTTTTTCCAAGCTCTAAATATTTATTTCTTTTTAAACATCTGTCAGAGTTCAACAGTATTACTACAGCAGTGCCAAAGTCAAACCTCTGACAATTATTTTAAGCTGCAAAAGGGCTTTGAAATTATGATAGTGTCAAAGTGCAGCTTATAGGGAGTTAGAAGAGGGGAGAAGAAAAAAGCAGGATAGAAGAGAGTAAAGTGCTACTCAGCAGAAGATATAAAAAGAAAAATAAAACCTTTTGACAAGTAAAGAACTCCTGAGAGCCACAGAGTGAGAATAAACACGAATTTTTTTTTTTATTTCCTTTTGAGCACTGCCCAAGGGAAATGCTTTGATGCAGAAACAATGTGTAGATATCTAAAGTTATGCTGCTTTTAGGCACTGTAAACAGGATGAGTAAGCACCTGTGTAATACACAATATTAAACTGAATCTTGTAATTTCTTTCTGGTTTTTTTGGTCCAGCTTTGACTAACTTCTATAGTTATTTATTATGGTTACTAAATTATTTGTGCTGATTTTACATTTATACATCTGATGAGTATTTCCATTCTTTTGCTCCCCCACCCTGAAACCAGGGTTTTTTGGGACCGTGAATGATGTCAGACTGCTGTGGAGTCTTTTCTGGGATAGTCTGTCCTGTGTGCACCAAGGTGATGGGAGCGGGAGCAGCGGCAGACAGAAAAACAAACTAAAGTAGCGAGAAGGAATAGGGCTGCTGGGCTGAGTGTATGGTGTGTGCCTAGGGTGAATGACTTGCTGGGTACTGTCATACCAGTGGGGTCAGGGATGGGCTGTGGCTCCAACATCAGTTTGGGCTGTGCAGGTTGCTATCTGAGAAATTCTGACATCAATGAACACTTGACCTGTCGGGTTCCTAGTATTTCCATGATAAAATTTTCAGAATTTCTAGAAGTCTGTATTTTCTTGATTGTATTCAGCTACAGTAAATTCCAGATAAATGCCTTCAGCCACTTTCCCCAACTTGCTCCCACATTTTTCCCCAAGGATTCTGGAGCTGTGTCTAATATTTAAATTGAGAATCAACTTCTAAATCGAAAGGGAAGATGACACAATGGTTTTCGGGGAAACAGAATCCTTCACAAATCCTCTAAAGAGTAAGACTTCCAATGTGGCTTTGAAAGTCAATTTAATCTCTTAGTGCCTTGATATTCCAATCAAAAAGTCTACTTTCAGATTTTTTTGTTTTACAGCACAGTTACTTTGATGCTCTGATGGTTAAGAATGTAAAAAAAACTTTATGGAAAACTGTATCAATACTATGTATATGAGTGTCTCCAGGAACAAGAATTTAAAAATCTTCCTTTTCAAGGTAAAATTCATATGCAAATACCATATACTCTGAATGGCATTCCAAGGAATGGGATTCTCATAGGAAGTATAACAAGGAAAACAATCCCCTTAGCAATGCATTACTAGCAATATATTACTATTTGCAATTCATGACTAGTCAGTTCATTTGCATTTATGTATTTCAATATATAGTAGAGCTAACAATATTAGACACATCACACTTGGCAGTTTCTTGTACTGAATAATAGAATTTAAAATTAGGCTTATATTTTCTGGTTAACCTCAGTACAGAATTTATTTTTTGTCAGATTTGACTGCAGTTGTGAAAAACCATGTACAGAAAAATCATGAAGTCAAAACCCAAACTCGCTTAGTCCATATTACTTTAGATGTACTGCTTTAATATCTCTAATAAGATGACCTAATTCCCTGCTTTATATTTATAAATATATAAATTTATAAATACATAAATACCCATAAAGTTAGCATGCTTTTTAAACAACTTTTCTGTCATATTTCTTGTTAGCCTATGTATAAACTTGATTTGTATTGATTAGAAGTCATTTCATTATACTATGTATCTGATCATTAGTTGGATGCCACTTCGAAAACAATTCTTGAAATCAGACTTTTTCATATTGGCATTTATATCATTAAATGTAGTAATTATATTCTCAACAGAAAAAACTAGGTCATCATTTGCTGCCATTCAGGTCTAGAGTCACATTTACAGTGCGTTCTACATTCCCACATGTGAAAAACATGAACTCTATAATCATCTTTCAAATGAGCACTTGCATTTTGTTTTTACAGCTAGTGTTATGTGATATTTTTAAGGAAGGAGCAACTATTTATGCTGTGTTGAAAACCACAAACATGATGAGGAAGTGGGTTTTTTCCTAAAGACAGTGATCCAAATTATTCAGTCTGATCTTGTAAATACGGTGAAATGAATGTAAATAATTGTCATGAGTGTTGAAGTACTATGTAAATATTCAGCATCCTAGATACAGTTCAACCAGCTTCCATGACAACTACTCATTTGAACAACAAATTTATATAGCTTTAAAAGGTATAGTTCAATAATATGTAGAAAGCCTTCAGACTTCTTTCAGAATGAAGTGAGACATAATTTATTTTTTGGTTGGTTACATATTACCTATGCTGAAAAAAATATTACAGAGGAAAGACTACTAGAAGACTATGAAGCATCACAAACATACAGTTGGACTTGTGGCTGAAAGAGTGAAAACTGATCACTGTCTTATTTAGTGGAAGCTCTTAAAGCCTTCTGTTCATAAACAAGACAAATAAAAAGGTTGCTGGGATTTGCAGGTCTCTCTGCTGCTTTGGAGCCTCAGCTAAGACACAGTCTCATGCTCTTCAGGTCTACTCAATATCCACTTTATGTAACATTTTCCAAGCGCTAAATGAATGCTGCCTTCAAAGCAGATTCCTACTGTGTTGATTCCTACTTAGAAAATTGTTTCATGATCTTATTCTTCTGCATTGTTCTTATGACTTTCAATCTCTGTTTACTCATTGACAGCTTGTTTTCACCTACTCTTGTGCTACTACTGCCATTTAGTTTAACTAGTTATTTTCACTGCCTGATATCTGCCTGATTTATTAAAAAATAGTAAGCCTTTCTTGGTGTTTGCTGAAGAAGCCAAGCACTTTCAGTCACATTTGCATACCACATTGTAAAATTGTTCTTCTTTTGGATCTCCTTTCATACATATCTACTTTGAAACAGATTTACAACAAATGGGAAGAATTGAAATGTAAATCATTGTTATGTGATCATTACTATGTCTTGAAGTCTTTGCACTGTACTATTACAGTTACAGAGATATGCAAGATGTAAGAGTCCCCCATGTAGAATGTAGACTAAATGATCTATATGTTCAAGCCAACCAGAAAGTGTACTTGTTAAATGGTATTCACATGGTTTGAGTCCATCTGCTAGAAGAAATAGTGCAGATAAAATATACTTGTTCTGATGCAGAGTAATAGGACTCCCACTGAAGAAAGCAAGGGTGTGATCTACCTCATGTCAATTTCCATCTTGTTAATTTATAAATATCCAGAAGATGGAAACTATATGACATACAAGAGTACATGTGCTTAAGTAGTACATGCAAAAAAAGCTTTGCATAAAACGGAAGTCTATGATTAAATAGACTAAGGTTTTGATTACTAGCCAGTAACAGTATTTTTTAAAACTGTCACACATCTTTTCCCTTTCCTAGAGATGATTCACTTGGTTTCTGTTCAAAAGTTTCCATACAGAATGTAAAGGAAACAGAAAAATTGAATTGGAATCTACATCATATGCAAAAGGGAGTCACATATACATATTTATATATAATTTTTAAAATAAAGACACATAAATTTGCCAGTTGGGATTTGAAAAAAATTCAATACTAAATTATAGATTGATATAACTCAAAAACATAACTTTTTGGGGGTTTTATGCAAAGCTTTCTGGACTTAACAACTGTTCACAGAATGGCTTTCATAGGTGTTTCTATTCAGGTGAATCAAGCAAGGCCTGTCAGATCCTGACATGTCTTCACAGAAGTTGCACTGAGAGAATGTGCAATGAATTGTTTATAATATCATTTTCAAAGTGATATACAAGGCCAACCTGACAGTTTAGTTAGAAAAAGCATTTTAACTCTCTGTTTTCCGCACATGACAAATTTTCCAGACCAGTCTTGCAAATTGAATTTGTAAATTCATGCAAACATCTCCACTGAAGCTTTGCATGTTTAAATAAAAATTGATTACTATACATAAATAGAAGCTATGTCTGGGCTATATTTCTCCCTTGGAGGGCAAGAGATGTTGCATTTGGATGCCAGTAGGAGTGTCACCTGTTGAGACCTTGGCTTCTGTGGTCAGCAGTATCCTGTTACTGTACTGGAGGGGTGGGTAGACAGAGGTATTAGGCAAGTAGAAATGTAGATTTTTAAAAAAAAGGAAAGGAGAAGTAGGGAAAAGCAATCTCATGGAATAACGGTGAAGTTAATGAGAAACTGGGTAACAAAACCAGTGGCAATCATATAGATCCAGTTTTATGTTTTTCCTTTAAATCTTGTATTGCAGTAGAGAATTAATAAACAAATACTAAAATATCATATGTCCTAAGAGACCTTAGTCATTCCTCCCTAAATATTTTTTCTCAAGGAATGATGTGTTTCCTTAATGGTTTGTCCACAGATTGTAATTCCATTTCCTATCAAAGAAAAATTTTTGTACAGTTAGGAAACCATGTAGACTTTTACCCTTTCCCCTTAAATCTGTTTTAAACTCTCCTTTATTTTGCAAAAGTGATCCAATTGTAAGCAGTCATGCTTCAAATGCAAGACCTGACTCTCTGTTGAAGTGTGAACATAAAAGACTAGAGATTCAGTGACATACATGAGACAGTTGCCATATTCCCTCCTAAAAGCGAAAAGATTTTTTTAATGATACATTATATAGAGATATGTCAGGGAAGCTTCAGTCTTACATTCTTAAAACTTTCTCAGGTTTGTTTTTTTTTTTGCTAACAACCTTTTTATCACCTATACCCGCTTTTTCTCTGATAAAAAAGAATATAAGGAACAAGAAACACATAGCCATAGACCACCTTCTTTTTTTTACCCATCTTGTGGGTAATCCAGGCCTTGGAAATGCACCAAAAACTCTGTTCTCTGAAAGAGACAGTCAAGACCATATATTTGGCAGCCACAGGTGTTTGGGTCATTTTATACAGCGAATTTCACTGCTGAGGACCTTGTCTTCCAAACATTAATTACTCATACTGGTGCTTGGAGCAGACTTTGTGAATTGTTATGATATATGCTCAGCTTGTATATATGTCTTTTTTCTCATCAGATTTACTACAACTGATGAGCTTTGAATGCTATCACACTCAACCTAACCTGAATAAAATCCTGTTCAAATAACAGAAATAGGAGGCTTTAGCAGAACTCCTAAGTTAAAATGCAGCTAATGCCTTTATGAATAAATTACAATGGTAAAAATTAAAATATATACTTGTTGCCTACAAGATTAATAAGAAATAGGTTTGCATAATTAGTCATGCACACACAATATGAGAATAAATTCCACCATGCCAAATAGTCAGGGGAAATAACAATAATAAACTAAGATGTTTGTTTTGCAGAGAATCTTAAAGACTTCGAGTATATAAAATGAACCTGTGTTTATTAATACACACATACACACACAACATACACTGGTATATGTGCACATACATATCTGTCTGCATATGTATATATGTGCAATATAATGCAAAAAACTATAGTTACCCCTTGATTTGCAAAAACCTCTCCTTGTCTTATATAATATTGAAAGTAACCAGGAACAGTTTGGAAAGGATAACAAGTTTCTCAATAGCAGATGTCGTCAGCTGTAGCTGAAACATGCAGTTCAAACTCTATGTTAGTTAATTCAGTTTACAAAGGTCTTTGCTATGTGGAAGCTAGAGTTTTTTAATACATTCTTTAGTAATGAGGTACAAATACTATTACTGCTCTAAAAATTTAATGATAACTTTTTATTGTGGTCTTTTTGGTATGAGCTAGAGTAACTCAGTGGGGTATTTTAACATCATTTTACAATGTTCTGCAGATCCAGAATTGCAAATCTCTCACAAGTTACTTTGCTTTGTACATTTGACCTATTGGATTTAACAAATTGGTCATGGACATTCACTGCTGTACACAAAAATCTCATTCAGCAACCCTATGAGGTACCAATGATCATTCTCTAAATAACTAATTCTCTAAATTAACTACGGTTGATGTCTGTGTATCACCCAGAGGAACTCTCTGAAACTGCATACAATTGTACATATGCACAACAGGACAGAAGATCAGGTTCTATGTGACACTGCTGAACTTAAGCAGTGGAGTCACGAGTTTAATTCAGCTGTGGCTCACATGCTGCATGCCTTGAGATTAGAGAATGTGTGGAGGTATAGCATAGGACATCAGCATCTAATTCCCCATTAAGGTGAGACAAAAGTTTGAAAGCAAAAAGTTTCCTTAAAGGGGATTATGGGTATTTGTCTTTTATTATGACTGTCCCTGGGAAACAATGTCAGTCAATCAAGTACTGCCACATGTGAACTGTCAAGCTAAGAGGTAGATACTGAGAGGTACAAGAAACCAATAGTCATTGATTATATTTCACTATAACCACTAATTTCCTTATTTTATTAAAAAAAAATCTAAGTGAATATTTTCATTCAAAGAAACAATGCTTATAGGTAATTCTATAATAATGCAATGTCAAGTATGATCTTGTGTTTCTTCAGAGGTATTGTTTTGTGGTTTATTTCTGTATATTATTAATGNACAATACATAAGTATTTGCAGATACAGAGTACAAACTAATGAAAATTTTTAAGAGAGCATGGTATTTATTTGCTGGTGTATCTCTGTTGAAGAGAACTGAAAGATATAAAGTGGGAATTATGGAAATCTTGCAGATTCATAGTGAGAAAAACAGCTGCTTGTTGATGCCAATAATTCAGGTTAGCACAGTCTTCCTGGACTGGCTTCTATATGTGTTAATCAGTTAATCGTTAATCAGACTCTCTGAATTACTGNATATTATTAATGTCTAAATTGTTATTTGAGTGGAATTTTTCAAAGTTCATACTGTCCACATACAAGCTAAGTTCACAGGCGTGGGCCAAGAAAAGGTTTTACAGCAGAGAAAAAAAGCTGTTAGAATGTTCAAAGCCAGGACCCTGAGTGAAATGTATGAGAAGTCTAACAGATTTTTCTAATAGTAGAGTCAGTATAGGATATTGTAAACATTTAATTATGTATTTAAGAAACTAAAAATGCTCACTCCCAAGGATTTACTCTTTTTTTTAGAGGACAGTAAAGTNACTTATTCTAGGTAAAACAATAAGCGTCTCAATGAAGAAAGAGTTTTGTGGTCCATTTTAGAACAATTGTTCTGACTTCTGTTGTGAAAACTTTGTCGTTCTTTCTTTAGATGAATACACTGTCAGGAAGAGCACAAATTACCACTGTTCCCAGTAATCCATCTTCAACCTCAGTGAACTCTTTGATAATTTCTGATTCAGCAATTGATGCTTTGTCTCATTTGTAGGTCATATGTAGTCTGCTGAACTTGTGTTATTCAATATTTACGTAATCAATATGAAACATTAGCACATACAGGATGCATATAAGGTGTGGTCCTACTGAACTTTTTAATTCCCAAGATTCCTATAACTGCCCTTTAATCCACTCCAAATTTTCCGATAAATAAGATTGTTGCCTACATGCAATAATAATGATATTCTGAGCACACCAGGATAAAGGTCTTGTAAAGCAAATCACAGTGCAATTATCCTGTAACACTCAAGTGACCTTCATTATGTACGTACAAGTTTAAGATACTGCTAGAGTAGTCTAGGACTGCAGATNNTAAACTGCACATTTTCAGAGATTCCATGTTTTTTTATTTTTCAAATTAGTGTAAAATATTTACAGATGTTGGAGTTTCTCTAAGGTACCTTGTTAATTTTTTTCTTGAAGTCTTTCACACCATACCTTCTTACTTCTTGCACTGTGGATTATATGGCATAAACCACTCATGTGAGAAACTTGAAAGTATTAAAACCAGTACTTTTTATAATGCTGTTTAAATTCCATTTGTATAGGGTATAAATATATGCAGACAATACATAAGTATTTGCAGATACAGAGTACAAACTAATGAAAATTTTTAAGAGAGCATGGTATTTATTTGCTGGTGTATCTCTGTTGAAGAGAACTGAAAGATATAAAGTGGGAATTATGGAAATCTTGCAGATTCATAGTGAGAAAAACAGCTGCTTGTTGATGCCAATAATTCAGGTTAGCACAGTCTTCCTGGACTGGCTTCTATATGTGTTAATCAGTTAATCGTTAAT
>WEIV01013013.1:188724-205282 GCA_013390005.1 Calyptomena viridis | reverse complement strand
GGGGTAAAATGGTTGCTGTTATTTGAAGCAGTAGACCCTTTAGGTACAATGATATGTGGCTAATTTATATGGTTGCTGCCCACAGAGCCTATGATTTCTTAATTCAATACATTTCACTTCCATGGGAAGAGTGGTGCTTTGTTTAGTTTCTAATTAGAGAAGCTCCTTGACATATTGTGTCACACACTGCCTTAGATATTCTTGGAAATCTTTGACCTTCAAAAAGTGGTAATTATTCAAAATATTTTNCTTTGTTTTGTTTTTAAAGAAATCTATTTTCATCAGCAAATAGATCCTTGCAATATTTGAAATACAAAAAAAAATAACTTTTTATAAAATGAAAAGAGGTATCTAGTTTAATTTAATTTATTTTCTAGAAATGAAACTGGGATGAGTGAGCTAGTTGGTTGGATGTTGTTTTTAAATGAAGTTTACTTTGCAATTGCATTCACTTATTTATTGACTTGTAAAAACATTTAAAACTACATTTTGATCTTCAATTGTTAATAGCAACTAAGATTCTACTGATGACTATTACCATTTGCTTAGTAGAAAAACTGAGTTTTCCGTTGCACAAAATCTCAGACCATTTTGTCAAAATTCACTAACTTAGTCTAGTAATTTGTTTCTTCACTGAACTCTTAAAAAAAAAATGTAAAAAAATATTTTCACATTCTTATTGTTGCTAGAAGAGATTTGATAATTGCTTATTTACCTGAAAAATCTCTTCTAAGTGTCATATTTTGCAATAGTGAGAAAATAAAACCAAAGTCTTGGACTTCAGGTCATATCCAAAACTGCCTGTATTAGGACTATTTCATCACACATACAGACACTGCACTGTTTTTTACTCTTTGAGAGTCGAGCAAACTGACCATGTTGACAGGAGCGAATTTGATGGTGCCATTGGGGCTAATTTGTAAAGCAAATTGTTTGTGTTGGAGACCCATAATCTGCTCTGCTTGTATTTTACTGTGAATCTAGCTTGGACTAGCCCTAGACTGATCTTCTTAGAAGAATGTCCATTAGTGTTCTTGAGCTGGTCTCCCAGTTTGGTCTTATTGAAAATAATTCTATTTGCATGCTTCAGAGTATGAACCAAAGTAGAGTAAATAGCGACACTTGAAAGACCAAGTTCAAAAGTGTAATTCCTGGTGTTAAATCTTAAGTTTTAGCACTAACATAGATGTGTCCTGTGGCAAAGCATACGTTTGAATCATGTTCTTCTAGCATTATTTATTGGTACTCTGGTGTCTAGAAAGCTTCCAAAGAAAGAGTAGGATTTTTGAAAACGATCTGAATAGAATCAGAAACAATAGAAAAATCCTTTGGGAGAAAATAAAGAAATAAACAAAGCCTTATGCAAGTAACACTGCCATTTCGATTCAGTGGTCCATCTAGTCCACCTCTGACAAAGACCAGAACCTGGAAAAGACAACTGAAGGAATAAGGAATGCACTCACTGAGGTCTTTTCTCACCTGCTCAGTGAGAATAAGCCTCTCTCTTTTTTTGCATGTATAACTCTCGCTGCTTTGAATATTTATTCAAAGTGGAATTTCTTTCTAAAATATCTCTTGGTTTCCGTGTTAACCTGTAGCATTAAACCCTTACATATTTCTATTAAAGGCACTCTATTACTCATAAAAAGAAAAGAATTTAAATTTGGAGTGCTGTTTTTAGTTTTTGTTTTTGTTTTTTAAATATGCGTCATCCTTGTAAACAGAATGGCAAATAAGGATGTAATTCTTTGGCTCCTTTAATTTCTCTTTTATAACTGAACTATTTCGCAATTTGTCTCTTTCATAAGCAAAATTTGGATTTCATTAACATATGCAAACAAGCTTGTGTGCTATTTGTTCAGCTGTAATCTCTGAAGCATTTTAGTACAATGTAAATTTGAAGTAAAGTGTTGCATTCCTGCTATCAAGAAGAACAATAGAATTGTAAATAACAGCTAAAGGTAGATTTTCCAAAGTGGAACTTTAAACCAAGAAATTTTATTTTAAACTAAAAGATTACTTCATAGAATCAGAGTAACTCAGATTCAAAGGAACATGATTTAGGATCAAAATAAATAGATTTATATGGTTTTAAAGGTGTGTAATGCTCTTTTATTTTAGAGTATATTGACAAAAACATAGGACTTCTCGATTTAAGATAGAAAAATTTAAGTAGCTTTCTTATATTGCTGTTTTTTATGTATGAAAGTTTTTTTAAATTCAAATGAAGACTATATTTTAAAATATAACAATATGCAATCCTGTTAATAACTTTCCTTTAATGATAAAGTACATCTACGTATGCAAAGAAATGAATTAATGATAAAGAAATTTGTAGTTCCATTGTGTTAGTGATTCACAGAAGTAATAAGAAGTAGTGCCATACCTAATTAAATTAAACTAAATGTTGTTATCTTAATTTATCTGGCTATTGCAATTTAATCACTGTTAAATGAGAATTGTAATTTAATTAAAATTGAGACTAATTAATAGTTTCAGTTGTTGTTTCTATGAAAGATGCTGTTTTTCAGAGAGAAACCACAAAACCTTTTATAAGGTAAAGAAACCACTTACGATATTACCTTAAGAATATTTCCTTCCAATTCAAGCATTCACAATACTATGAAAATATAGTATTCTGTTATCATACACAGAGAGACAGAAAAAGAGAAAGAACCAGCAAAGTTCACCATTGAATTTTCTCTCAGGGAATCTTTCCACTCCATTTCACATTTCTTGGTGCTCACTGTGCAGGTACTAAGTAAAGAGACTTTGTATGCTGCAGAAGTTTTTGTCAAGGCCATGAAAGAGAGAGAGAGTGTGTGCTGTTTATGGTTCCAAAAGAGGGATATTTTGAATCCCAGTATATTTTTCTAGAGGGAAAAAAAAAAGTGCTTCATTAGGATTGAGGAACTAGCCAGGTTATTACAGAGCTGATCCAGAATTTTGTTTTATTAGAAATTTCTCAGGATAGCTACTGGAGGATGGGAGAAAAGAGAGGGGGACTAAGAAGAAAACTCAGTCTTTGTCAGCTTTTCTTTATGATTTTCAGATATGTAAAATTTCAGATAGTTTTGAAAACTCAGTATCAAAGAAAATAAGTAAAAAAATTCTGTATCTGAAGAGGACACTTAAAAAAATGTTAAAATATCTAACATCTCAAATTAAATATTATGTTAAAATATTTAACATCTCAAATGCACCTATGGTGATTATTTTGTAAGTAACATTGAAAGCTGATTTGCATTAAAAAAAAAAAGGTAAAAATTAGTTCAAAGGAGAGAGTACTGTTGAAAAATAAAAGAAGCAACAACTGAAAAGAATATTTAGAACTAGTCACTTAACATTTTCTAAGCATTCTTGAAATCTATATCTGAAAATAGTTAAAGATTTTTAGTAGTTCTGAATAACTACCATTTTTTTCCTGGATGTGTCCTTGATTCAGATAGAATAATATAGATGCATCACAAAATGAGTTTTTTATCCTTCACTGATGAAATTGATACTTACCTGTTGAAAACTCCAGCAGCTTGTTGCAAAATCCATTTTTGCCTTTTCCTGTCTAATTTTCTGTTTAGTGGGGGCTTTTTATAAAACTATTCAATTATTCTGAAGTTTTATTACAATGATAAGAAATGGAAATTAGATGCATTTTGGAGATAAAATGAAAGTATTTCTTTGCTATTTTGCAGGTGGACTTCTAAGTTTCCTCATCTTGTGTGACCAGTATCTGTGATGTATCAGCAAATCTAGAATCTTATGCAAATACCCATAAAATGATCTATCAAACATTTGGCCTGAATAGTATACTAAGAAGTATATGAGCTATTCCTCAACATCCAGACTTTTTAAGGGTTTTATAATCTCTTGGAGATTGTGAGCTGGTTGTGAGGCACAAAGAGGATGTTTTCTATCATTTGCAGTTTCCTAACTGCAAATGTTTTGGAGTTTCTTATTTCTGTGGAAGACATGAAGGTACAATTTCACTGTTCCTCCTCCAAAAAAGAAAACTCCCACAAACTAAAAACAAACTAAGCATACGACTTCTCTTTTAGCTCTGCCCCTGTTAGGTAGAAGAACTCCAAATATCTTACTGGGGAGAGCATAGCTTCATGGACTGGTGGTCTTTTAAATACAGAGTATTTTTCCAGGGACTTTTATAGCAAAGGAACATTGAACTTTGACAATATAAATATTTCTATATATGCATACAGAGATATATATGTAATTTGCAGTCCATGTAAAGCACACATCTCAGTATATTAAGGAAAACCTAACAGAACATCCAAAGCACATCATACAATTCATCATATAAAATTATCTAAGGGCTCTTCTATTTTGGCAATTTAGTAGTCCCACACTAGAGGATCTGTTATTGCAATAATAAAATTACAGTGAAATTAAGAGGTTTCAACACTAGTGTGGTCTAATACTATTCATGATATGTATAATAATGGAGCACAAAAGACTTTAATCTGTTAAGTTTAACCTGTAAAATCTCCTCTTTTCTTAAATAAAGAGGGGAGACAACATTGGGGGTTAAAAGGAAAATAAAATGAAAAAGAGAATATAGCCAGTGAGAAACACAAAACCCAGCAAGGACAATGAATATAGTAAAATAGATTGACAGGTACCTGTAAAACTTCTTCCTACACAGTATGTTGCAAATTAAAAGTCATGGTCTATAGACAAAGCATTTGCAAGAGCTTAGTTATAGAAAGGATTTAGTCCAAGGCTTTAAGGGGCCATTTTGTCACTTTATGGAATAAGAAAAGAAAAGAAAAAAATGGTTTGCAAGGAATCACAAGTGAAAGTCATTAAAATATGCAAAAGTGAGGCAGAAGCTAGTCAGGCGGTGTAGGGATGAGCATTGCAGAAAAAAATGTTATCATTTAAAGTGCAAAATTAAGGACAAAATGGGTCAGGTATGTTAGCTGACACACCCAATATACATCTGGGATGAGATCATATTACATATGTAAATATAACAATGCATGGCAATTCTTCTGTAGTAACAAGTTGGTACTTCCAGAGAGACTATTGAAAGGCAAACATCCCAGTGTCCCTTAAGAGTTAAACTGTAAAGTTCTAAACAGAGATTTATGATTGAGAATATATGATTGTGAGTGTTAAGAAGGTGTGGATTTTCTTGGGTTGATCTTAGCTGGACACCAGGTGCCCACTAAACTGCTCTGGCATTCCACTCCTTGGCAGAATGGGGAGGGAAGAAAAGAAGATAGAAAAAAAATCATGAATTAAGAGATGGTAGTTTAATAAAGCTTCATGCAGAAGCAAACAAAAAAAAAAAAAAAGAAATATCTCTACATCCAGTCAGTAGGCAATGTCCAGCCTCTTCCCAGGAAGTAGGGCTTCAGTACAAGTAACAGTTGCTCTGGAAGAAAAACAATGAAATAATGAATGTCCCTCCTCTTCCTCCTTTCTCTTAGCTTTTATTGCTGAGCAAGCCTTGTATGGAATANGATCTTAGCTGGACACCAGGTGCCCACTAAACTGCTCTGGCATTCCACTCCTTGGCAGAATGGGGAGGGAAGAAAAGAAGATAGAAAAAAAATCATGAATTAAGAGATGGTAGTTTAATAAAGCTTCATGCAGAAGCAAACAAAAAAAAAAAAAAGAAATATCTCTACATCCAGTCAGTAGGCAATGTCCAGCCTCTTCCCAGGAAGTAGGGCTTCAGTACAAGTAACAGTTGCTCTGGAAGAAAAACAATGAAATAATGAATGTCCCTCCTCTTCCTCCTTTCTCTTAGCTTTTATTGCTGAGCAAGCCTTGTATGGAATACCCTTTGGTCAATTTGGGTCAGCTGTCCTGGCTACGTCCCCTCCCAAGGTCTTGCACACCTCCAGCCTACTGGTGGGGAGGAACATTGGAGGTGCTGTGCCAGAGCACTGCTGTGTTATTGACACCTTTCTGGCTACCATTACAAAGCAGAGCACTGTGAGGGCTGCAATGTGGAAAATTAACTCTACCTCAGCCAGATCCAACAAAGGATTCATAACAGTAAAATTTATCATGTCTGGAATAAATCTCAGTATCTGAGGTCAGATTACACAGAATGGCCTGTGTCCACAGTATTAAACCATGTTATTTCCTGAAGCACAGTAATTGGATTCAAATCCTTATTGCACATTACTCCTGAGTTGTGTTTAGGACCTCTTTAAAAGGATAATTGTTAGCCTGGCCAAAACTATTTCATAGACTGCTCTTACATTTCACAAATATGGGAGATCACAGGACAGTGTACTCCTGTCGGGTTTAATCTTATTAAGCATTCAAACATTTCCAGAAAGTGAAAATGCGTTACAAAGACAGATCACTAATACATACTACATCAACAGTCCCTATCCCTTACACAGGGACTGTTATGGTCCATGTTCATTCAGACCACACTAGTCCCTCTAAGAACTAGTTTCACATTTGCTTTCTACATCATATTTTTTTCCATATTTGACAGAAAGCGACTTCTCTGCAATGTAGTAGGAAATAGAAAATTATTTCATTCTTTTAGACCGACAAGTCCTTTGAGAGCCTCATGACTTTTCTGAGTCACTTTACTGAAACACTGCTGATGAGCTTTTTACAGTAGCTTTCAAGCTTTTGAGCAGACACCTCTTTCAGCTTTAGCTTTTTCAGCTATTGCTGTACAGTCAGCCTCATCTAATTTGGTTTTAATCCCTCACTAGGTGAACGGATTATGGCAAATAAGCAATAGTATTTTAAATTATACGCCTATTCTTTCAAAAATATTTCAGATGTCTCAAAACTCAGACAAACAGAGTCAAGATGAAAACCGCTTTTTGTTTTTCTATAATTGTTTGGAAAGGGGAGGTGTAAAGTCCTCACCTTTGGGTCTTCTATGGCTCCCTCAAGAATTCAGTTATTACAATAGTTGCAAATACAGCTTAACTATTCTCTTGCTGTCATAACCTCTCAACCCACTTTGAAATTCTCCCACTACCCCCACTGCACGATATACCAAAAATCCTTTTGCATCTTTTAGGCTCTATCATCTGTTTTCTTTTTCTCTATCCTTATCAAGCCAATATTCTTTAGACTGAATTTCCAAGCCTCTCTTGCAGTACTATTGTACATAAGCCTTGAATCCCTGTCTTATTAGGAATCCCAAAGATTCAAAAAAATCATCCAATACTGTAGCTATACTGTTATGCCAGAAACTGAAAACTTGGTTTTGGTCACTGAGCTATCATAAGCCTTATTTATGTTGTCTTTACCCTCAGGCTCAGTAAGGGTGGACTTAAATTCTAATGATGACTCAAACAACAGTACCCATTACCAGAGGCTCTTCCTATTGCAAATGCAGAGGGATGAGAATTGATTTAGTGGTGTCTATTTATCATCATTTGTGCATGAGGGCAAAAAGAAACTCTGAAATAGGAAATTGTAAAATCAACAGAAATCAAGAGATGTCAAACATTTACAATGGAGTAAGTCAAGCGAAAAACTTTCAGTGCAGGGTGTTGGGAGTCTCAGATTTCTAGAGCAGATTTGTCATGGAATTTCATGGTACTGTTTTAAGAAAGAGAAACTTCAGAGGTAGTTCGGGTTGTTTTAGAAAAATATCTGCTTGTTCAATTTTTCCACTATAGAAAATATACCAACTTGCAAGGCTTTGGACATTATTTGACTGTTTCGTCAAAAGGAGCAACAATGCCACATAAAAGAAACTCAGCACATTTAAACAGTATCTTATTCAGGTAATGTAAATACCTACTCTACCTTAAAATATTACATCATGTTTTAGTTATTATCACTGATAAGCAGATTTTTAATCAAGGAAATAAGGCATAGTTAATTATGTGCATGGGTTATGCTTTAAATTAGATTTTATTAGCTGTGCTCATCACCTTCCAGCCCACAAACCAGGTGTGGCATAACGATTTTTTCTTTAACTACTGCTTGCAGAGATTATAGCCAGAACCAGACTTAATCCAATTAGCAAACAGTGTCCTCAGTGAAAAGTGAGAAACTGCTGACAGTTGCAACAACTGTTATTAGTGCTCTTCAGTTAAGAGATTCTCTAATTACAGAGCTTGACATCCTCCAAAGTACAATGATACCTGAAGATACACTGCAAAAAAAAAAAAGAAGTAGATTATACATGTAAACAAGGTCTGTTAAAAAAAATGAACCACCAATCACTATGATGGAAAAAATGTTACAAAGTTTGAAATAACTGCAACTGCCAATGTGGTATGATAAAATATCTTCTTTAAAGTAGGAAAATTAGTAGCATTATTTGACAGAGCTTAATTTCTATGAAATATCTTGATTGTAACAAATCACATACAATATACTTCCATTAAGTTACAAGTGCATTTGCTTTGCTGACCAGAAATATTTGTTCTCAGTATGGCTTATTGAATGCTGATTTTCAGATGCTGGAATACAGATCTACAGTACAAGATTTAGAATGATTTTATGTTTGTTTGTTTTTCAGGTCTCACACCTTTTTTAAACTCATGAAAATCTGTGAAATAATATTGACTAGTTTGATCTTTATGAGAAATCACCCATGCTTAAGCTGCTCCTGCATATGGCCTCTATAAAAAGCTTATCCACACTGGTTGTGTGGCCCAGCCTACCATCTGTATTTTATGCTCAGTAAGCACTCTTTGCAACTTAGGTTTTGTCCAAGATACCTCATTTTTTTGTCAGCATTTGTCCAGATTGCATATATTTTATGTTTCATATTTTGCTGTGACTTTTTCTGTAATGAAGAAATCCAAATTTAAGAAGTAGTCCATTGTTTTGATGTATTTCACTGCTTCTTCACCAAAAACTTTACAGGAGGCCTTTGGCATATTTTTTGCCAAAAAAAAAAAAAATATTGGTAACAAATAGAACAACCCGAAGAGCAGAGAAAGTTCCAGGAAGAACATATTTTTCAAGAAATGTAATGGCCTGGTGCTGTGGAAGAACAAATAGCCCCTCGGCTGAGAACAAGGTAACAAGAAAACTACTGAAGTTTGCTAAGTGTATTTTCCTAAATAAAATTAAAAAACTGAGAAAAGTCTCAATAGCTCAATGTCTCCCTATGACCTTATGAAGTTTTATCAGACTGATACAGCTGTACTGTGGTCACTATTGCACAGTGAGAGAGATGAAACAATATTTGAGAAGTATAACACATACTGCAGAGCATGAAGAGCAACAATAGAAATGCTTATATTATCATAAAATGAATACAAATACCTCTGGGTAGATAGGAAAAAAATGTTAATGAGTCTAAAGCATATATATCTATGCCCTTCTTGGAACTCATTAGCATGGTTTAGATGTTTCATGGGTGTATCCTCAAGTGATCCAGAGAATAACATAGAATTATTACCTAATCAAAATGCAAAATTCATTGATGTGTGATGTAATTAAGCAATGAAGTTGGAATGTGTTCATTAAAATGGAATCAAAAATAGATGAGACTTTAGGGTCAAGGTCCTTCGACAGCTAACTTTACTCTAAAGTCCAATCTGATAGAGATGCAGTTATTAGTTTAGCAGTTTAATGAAAACTTGTGAAGTCTGAAAAGGTTAATCAGCTCTTTCTATTGGACTAAATCCACATGAAAAGAAAGTCAGGTTTGGACGACGTTATGAGATGAGATACACACAGCACTCTTGCCAGGTTTTCTTCTAAAAGCCTGTGAAAGTATGAGTATGGCACAGTTCAGTTAAGACATCAGTTTGAAAAAAACAGCAGAAAAAATTGCATAGAGAAAGTATCATTTCCTTCCTAAGGAATGTCACAATGATCAGTAGAAAGATAGCATGTTTTTTTGTCATGATTTACACAGGTTTGATGGTATCTCACCTGAGCTTGCTTAAAGTTACCTAATAGTAGTGAAATTTCAGGCATTTGTGAGTAATTTTCTCGTGTGTAGGCAGGGCTTATGCTCTTGGGCATAATTACCGGTAATCAAGTAATGTAATATAAATGTACATTCTTTAGTAGCCCTATATATATCTAGGGGAAATATGCATTTTTGTGGAGTTATTTGTTCCATCTAGCTATCTTCAAGTAAAGAAAGAAGTAGTTAAAAATCTACTAGAGATATGTTAATATGAGGCCTGATTGGTCTTTCTTTATCTCTCTTACATACACCTCCATTTGCAGTTCATGTGATCCCACGTGATCCTACATGACTATTTGAATCTATTCACTCAAAATAAGAATCATCTTGTGTGGCTTCCAGACTGAAAAGTACCGGCATTCAGCAGCAGAAAACAGGAATAAATTATGTGCAACATGTAGGCCCATTACAGACTCTTCGAATTACTACAGAAAAAATTGTTGATGTTACTTTCACTTTATAAACTTAGCACATTTTCATAAACATATATTGACAGTGTTTGTCTGTGGGCAACCAACGTCTATGCATAAAACTGCATGGTCATTACAGGTCAGTTTTGAAGTGTTGAAGGAGGAGGCAAGTAGAAAGATTACCTTGTGCATAAATGTTGTATTTGGCTAAGCAAATTTAAATTGAGACTACTAAGTTCAAACTGCACAATCAATCTCTCAAGGCAACCAAAGGAACAAGAGAAGGAAGAGGAAGAGGAACTCCTTATAAACAGTTTTCTCTAGTTTGCTTCTTCCTAGCCTGTGGGCACATAGGCCAGATTTTCAGTACATTAGCATTTACACAGAAATCTCCTCAAGGAAAGCAATCCTTCAGAAGTTGACAATAGCTGTAGAGATCCCCATTTCTTTTGTTAACTATCCCATGGCCTCTGCAAATAAGATTTCAGGATTTTATGAGTCCTGTTTTCAATATTGTCTTAAGCAAATTGCATTGAAATGATTAAGAAAGAGTTGCACCACAGGGCTATGCACAGCTGGTGACATTCACAACAACTTTCAGGGAGTCTAAGGTTATAGGAGGAATAGGTTATGGACTGGCAGTTTATCTCAGGATATGGAGGCTGTGACACTATTTGTATCAACTCTCTGTTCAATAAGTGAGGACCGGTCTATTGTCCATTCTCTCACCCGCCAGGACTCCTTGGTCTAGGGTAAAGAAGGAAGAGCAAATAAGCTGTATATACCACATGTTTTCCCTTTCCTATGTTTCCTCTTATACGTGCCTTATACTCTCAAATAACTATCTATGAGAGTAATGGAAACTGAGGTTTATATTCTCTTTTATAGGCACATAGACTCGGCATTTCTTGAGCATGTAGACCTTTAAAAATTCATAAGGGAAATGAATTAGAATTGATGTTTACAATGATTCTGTTAGGTGTATTTTACACTCTCAGATAGAAGTCCCAAAGTTCAAATTCTGAAGTAACCATTCTTTTAACAGATACAGAATCACAGGATCATATAATAGTAGTATGTTACATGGTTTTGCTGTTGATGTGTCTTCCTTTACATGACTTTGTGTTTAAATTTAAAAAAAAATTATACATTTTAAAAAAGTGGTGATATCAAGTTCATTATCAGCTGTTCCTCTGCTCCTCACCATTAGAACTGTTTCCAAGTTTTTTTTAACAACTGTAAATTATTTGTGATCTTTCCCATTTTCCTAATGTCATGCTTAACTAATTTCCTTTTATGAAAATGTTATCCACCTTGTTCATCAAGGGAAACCGGTTGATGTAATCAAAAAGTTTACATCCAAAATCCAAAAATCTTTTCAGTAAAGCTTTCAAACTGTCTTTTACAGGAGCCTTCTGGATAAAATGTCCAGCACTTAGTTGGATAAACATGACATGCAATGAGTGAGCAACTGGCTTGTGGGTTGGGCATAAAGGGTTACAGTAAACAGGGTGTCAACAGGCTGGTGGCCTGTCACTAGACTGGTTCCACGGGGCTTCATCTTAGGCCCTTTGCTCTTCAACATCTTTGTAAATGATTTGGATGCAAGACTCGAAGGCATACAAGGTAAATTTGCCAATCATACTAAATTGGGAGGAGCTGTTGACTCCCTCAGAGTCAGAGGGAGGCCCTGCCCACAACAAATTAGAGGGCCAGGCAATCACCAATGATATGAAATTGAACAAAGGCAAGTGCCAGATTTTGCACCTGGGATGGGGCAACCCTGGAGTAGGTACAGACTGGGGTATGAGATGCTGGAAAACAATGCCAAGGAAAGGGACCTGGGCGTCCTGCTCAATGGCAAGTTGAATGAGAGTCAACTGTGCCCTGGCAGCCAGGAGGGCCAACCATGTCCTGGGGGGCATCAGGCAAAGCATCACCAGCTGATTGAGGGAGGTGATTGTCCTGCTCTGCTCTGCACTGGTGCGGCCTCACCTTGAATATTGTGTGCAGATTTGAGCACTAGAATATAAGGACATAAAGCTACTACATATCATCCAAAGGAGGCCATGAAGATGGTGAAAGGCCTTGAGGAGAAGCCATAAAAGGAGTGGCTGACACCACTTAGCTTATTCAGCCTGGAGGAGTGTGATGGAAGACCTTATCACAGTCTACAACTTCCTCATGAGGGAAAGAGAAAGGGCAGGTGCTGATCTCTTCATTCTATCACCAGCAGGAGAGGTTTAGGTTTGATATTAGGAGAAGATTTTTCACTCTATGTATGATTGGGTACTGGAACAGGGTCCCCAGGGAAGTGGTGTGACACCAAGCTGGCCAAATTTTAAGAAATACTTGGATAGTGCTCTCAGGCACACGAGGCACATGGGGCTATCCTGTACAGGGTCAGGAGTTGGACTTGGTGATCCCTGTGGATCCCTTCCAGCTCAGGATATTCTATGATTATTAACTGTTTCTCTCCTTCTCACTCTTCGTGCTGTTTTTCATCTTGCTCACCAACTAAATTATTTAGGATCTGTCTTGTTTTCCTAGATTTATCACAATGATGTTTTCCATTGTCAACAGAGACCAAAAGGCTTCATTGCAGCACAGACATTTCACTGTAATCACAAATAGCAGCAAATTAATATTGTTCTATATCCTAGGACTTACTGAGAAAGAAATATTGTATATGAAAATAAAGGGGGAAATATAACTCTGAGTATAGAATGATTTATTAAAACATTCCTATTTTGTTGGAAAGCAATTAATTCAATTTGTTTTCAGATCTAATCTATTAATTTAAAATATAACTATTTTAAAAGAAAAGCTGTGGTTATAGAGGTAAACAACAAGGCTAGGAGGTCTGGGAACTATTATTACTTCTTGTGATTCCTCAGTCATTTAATTTTGAAGATTTCTGTGATGATTTCTCTTACAGCAACCACATCCTTATGCACAAAATGCTTTAACCTTGTTAGAAATTGGGTACAAATATTATTTCTATTCTAAACGGAAGAGTTAAGGCATGGAGTGAATGAATCTAGCCTTTATTTAGTAAGTATGGGTACTTTCAGAAAGCAATTAGCTTTTCAGAAGCACTGTATGATCAAAACTAATTCTCCAAATCCATTTCAAGCTGAAGCATAGGGGTTTTTAACCCAACTGTGAATCAGATTCCTGATTTGATATGAGCCAATAATGAACACATAGTTACTGCTGGATAAGTTTTACATCTTACAGAACATAAATGCTAGAAAAGAAAGAAGAGTTCTATTACATAAACCTTTGTTAAACCTGTTTTGTTAAAAACCTGTGCCCTTCAGCCACTGAGAAAATGAAACAGCCAGAAGCGATCAACCATCAAACTCTAGATGGACCAGACTCTCAGTTCTTTGACCTTCTGCATCCTTTTGTACATGTTTTGAGTATAGTCATGAAAGGAACAAGAGAAACAGCTCTACTCTTTAAGACATACTTTTGTGTGAGGAATCTTAATCACTCTGACCTACTTGTTATATTCATTTGAAAAATAAGCCACAAAAAATGTCACTTCTTCTCATATTAAGATTTTAGTAACAGGCTTTTATTAACAGAAAAAACCCGACCCAACTCTGGGCTATTTATAGACAAGTTAAACCCTCAGCAAAACTAGCGTGGGCTTAAATGTCACTGTTCCAATAAAATATTATACTCAGTATTTAGTTGAATGCACCATGTGGGAGCTAACATGCTATTCTACAAAATTTTGGGAAAGAAAAAAAGGGTCACTTAGACTTATGAGCAGACTTGTGCAAATTTTACTGCATTCAACATCAATAGAAACATTTTATAGAACTGAAGCACTAATAACCCTAAAGTTGCTTGTCAGATTAGATTTCAGTTAGATGAAGTTTGATTAGTATACATTAATTTTTTGGGGTTTTGTTTTTTCCTGTCATACCAGCGTTCTTAGGGAAATTCTCAAGCATGGAGTTAACACTTTTGTATTGTTTAAATTAAAGAGTCTTATGAATGAAAGAAGTTCCTGTTGTTTTCATAATCCTCATCTGGCAAAACAATGTGATTAAAGTACGTATAAGGTACACAGCATAATAGAATCACACATTTTGTTATAAAGAAACATATCTGGTTTTATGCTATTTGCAACTACCCTGCAGTACAATTATGTCAGTTTATTCTTGGATATAAAATCAGTGCAATTGATTTTTGTCCCTTACAATTTTGCAAGTTTATTAGAAAGTCACACAAGCCTTCTGTTTGCAAAGACCATGGTATCAGAAGAGCTAAACCCTTCAAATATTTTTATGTAGTTAACTGAAGAGAAACATTTTCTTCTGTGTCAAAGGCAATGACCCCTTCTGTTTTATCCAATTCAATTTTCATTGTTCTAGCCTTCTCATATTTTCAATTATTTGTTCCCTCACATTTGGTGAAAACTTTCATACAGTTATTATATTCACAAAGATTAAAAGATTAGGGAAACTCTCTACAATGAAACAATGGGCTACATAGCCAAATAGCCTAATAGCTACATAGCCATCTTCTGATGGTGACTGCATTTCCTCTCACCATGGTTCCTTCCTACTTTCAGGCAGGTGTTGCAAGCTTCTCCTTTTATGAGATGTATTTTTGAAATTATTACTTAAGTTTTTTCTCGGTGATCTTTTAAATAAAATGAAGTGTTTATACAGTTTTTATGTATCACTTCATCAGTGTACACTAACCAGTAAAAAAGATGTATACTTTTTACCAAAATTCCTTTGAAAACTTAATTTTAATGAGAAAAGAAAGATTTAATGACTAATTATGACTGCAAAAGCACTTCAATAGGTTTCACTTATTATTTTAATAATTGAAATATTTGTGTGTATGTTATTCCAAGCTTTTTAGATGCCTTCTAAAAAGAAATTCTGTTACAAATAAACTATCAAGTCTAAATTACTAAATTAATTACTAAATTATGTCCAGCATTAGTAATTTTCCTATTAACAAGTCTCAAGTCAATAGTAAAGCTTAGTTGACACAGAGATCTCACTAACATTTTTCTACATTACTTTAAAGGTGGAAGTGGAGGTCATTCTTAAGAAAGTTCAGTGGTACAAAGAAAAAAAAGAAACTTCTTGAAGAACTGCTTAATGGCAACTGAAATTTGAGCTTCTATTTCATACATTGAATGGAACTGGAATCATCTCCAAAACCTACAATTCATTTCCAAAAAATCACACACTGTTTTCCAGTAATGTAGTAACAATTACCCAAGTGCTTCATCCAGCTATGTGTTTTCCCCGTCTTTACGCGTTTGCAGCTCTGTATTTTTCAGCCAAGGATTCAGAACTGCTGTGACACTGGTATAAAACAGAATCAAGATCAAAAACCTATTGGCACTATTCCTACTAAGTAGCAGCTAATGTTCCTTATCTCCCTTTTCCCTTCCCTTCATTCCTTTCCTTTCCTTTTCTTTTTTTTCTTTGATAAGCTAGCTGTTCAGCAAATCATCTTTCCCAACATAAAACAAAAAGAATGTCAGAACCTATTGCAAGTTTTTGTAACTATTTTTTATACTATTCTGTTTTAAAAATTTGCCATATTTAACACTTTTTTGACATTTCCTCAAGGACATATAGCCTATCCCACAAAAACAGGGTACTGAATCCCTGAAACTTAATGACCACTTAATACTAAAGAAATGTGACCAACTTCCATTAAGTGCATTCAGCTTTCAGTTTCAAGTCAAAAGCATCCAAATCAATATTGCAAGGAACTTCCATTTAAGCCTATAATCAATGCTTGCCAATGCTGAATGAACATCAATTATTAATAATGGATGTGGTTTGGGTTATTTATTTATATCTGCTTTTAGAGTATTATAAAAGATTGTTCCTGCCAAGCACATCCATTACAGAGGTATCAGAGCTCTGAACATAAGAAAGAGTAAAAACTACTGACAGGTAATGTTTACTAGCCACACATGCCTCTGTCTGGGGTCTAAATTTTTACCTAAACCCCTCTAAGTCTCTTCTGTGAAAGCTGAACATTGTAGTCACTGAATGCATGTACCATGGGAGAGAGGGAGCAACATATGAACAGATCACAAAAAACTGTAAAGCAGCAGTCATTTGCCTCAGCGACTACATCTACATAGAAAGGGAGTGCCTGCTTATTGATTTTGAGCCTTCACATAGCTTTGCTGTGCCATGATGTCAGGGTCTTTTGGTCTGATCGCTTAATACAGCAGCATGGAAAACTTGCTACTTAGGTC
>WEIV01013013.1:169485-179755 GCA_013390005.1 Calyptomena viridis | reverse complement strand
TGTGGCACTTAGTGCCATGATCTAGTTGACATTGTGGTGTTTGGTCATAGGTTGCACACGATGATCTCAGAGGTCTTTTCCAACCTAACTGATTCTGTGAGGGACATTGAAATCTATGGTAGTTATAAGGAAACTGACAATTACATACAAAGTCCTTGTTATNAGGGGGTGGAACTGTATGATCCTTAAGGTCCCATCCAAGTTAAATTTTGTATTAATCTTTCAACAGGGCGAAACATATCTCAGTGTTGTCTTTTACATTTGTTGCATGCCCCTGCTGGCTATAGTATGATCTGTTCAATGGTAGATGATACATTTTATCTTTTTTTTTTAATTTATTGTTATTTTTAATACCTGGTTTCCATACCAGAAACCAGAGTCCGGTAAACTTATTATTGCATATTGTAGATTTATAATGGAATTATAGCTAATTTCTCATTTACTTTTCTGTTTGGGAATATAAAAGGATGAACCATTCATCTAAAAAGCTATAAAATGTGTCACATTCTCTCTCTGAGTCACAAACTCAGTATAATGCAACTGAAACTTTTTCTATTTCTAAATAAATGGCAACAGGAACTTGTTTTGGTTTTTTGTTTGGTTTGTTTTGTTGCTATTTGTTTGGTTTGGTTATTTTGTTTGTTTGGGGTTTTTTTGTTTCTTTTTTTTCTTTTTTTTTTCCCTTACTGAAAGCAGCATGAACGCACGGTATGTTAAAAGTGGCCTTAAAAGCATGCACTTAGACAAGCAAGTCAGCAATTTTGCAATTGCTTCTACTTGATTTGGATTAAACATAACTTTAAAAAGACAAATAAAGAAGTTTTGGCTGGCTTTTTATTTTCCCTGAAAAATCATAAAACCTTGGGTTTGGATTTTTAATGGGTCAAATTTTTTTATAAACCATTCTACAGCCAAGCTAGATCAGCATTTTAAACCAGGAAACTTAACACATAATTTTTTATCTTTATTAAAATCTATAAATCTGAAAGATTCAGTAAATGATAGATACTAGATACATAAATTAATTTTGTCTGAAGAATTCCTGCGGCTTGTCTTTCAAAACAGAGAAGAAATAGATACCATATCACATGCAAAGACCTTGTGCTTCTGTAAGGCTGATAGATGTCCTCAGCTAGAGTATTACATTTTAGTTACGTTATACCTAATGGTCTGATGAAGCAAAACCAGTTTCTTCCTACAGACCTCTAAATAGCAACCAAACTGGAAAAGGCCAGAAAATGACACAGTCTTTTATCCATCTAGTTTATACTGCCTTTGTTCCCTATATATATTTGAAACCAAATTGCTAACTAATCCATTCCTAAATGCTGTATCTACATGCTAATGTTCTAATCAAGCAAGTTCAATGCCAGTCCAACTTTTTCTTGCTTAATCTTATATACTGCATAGCACTGAAATAGTACAGGTGAGTAGATAGGTGGGACATCTGCTTTGAGGAATACATCAGATCAGAGCCTGTCTCAGGATATCTTTCTGTTCATGCTGTTTTCAGCTTCTCCAATTTTTCATTCATATAGTGTTCCAGATGCCAAACAAGTTTGTTCTTATGAGACAGAATATATAAAATATACAAATATATATACAAAATACAAAAATATACAAAATACAGAATATACAAAATGTAACATTAATTCACTGCCAAACTGAAAGATTTATAAAATGACTGATGGAGAGATGATGGAGCAAATGTATTCACATTGAAGGAATTATTCCAAAGCACAGGACTATTGATGTGGAATTTAAAGATCCTACTAAATGCTACAAAGGTCCTGGTACCAGTGATTTCATGAACATTTACAAAGACATGCCTGGTGTAGTGGTTGGACCCTGGCTGGATGCCAGGCACCCACCAAAGCTGCTCTGTCATTCCCCTCTGCAACTGGACAGGGGAGAGAAAATACAATGAAAGTTTCATGGGTTGAAACAAGGGCTGGGAGAGATCACTAGTCAAATACTGTCATGAGCAAAACAGACTTGAGTTTGAGACATTAATTGAATTTATCACTAATAAAATCAGAGCAGGATAATGAGAAGTAAAATGCCAGTCCAACTTTTTCTTGCTTAATCTTATATACTGCATAGCATTGAAGTAGTACAGGTGAGTAGATCTTCCTTCTCAAATATGACATCACAGAGGTGTTACAACCGTTTCTGATTGATTCAGCCTTATCCAGCAGCACATCTGTCTTGGAACCAGCTGACATTGGCTCTGCCAGCCATGGAGGAATCTTGTAGCAGCTTCTCACAGAAGACACCCCATAGCTCCTGCTACCAAAACCTGGTTACGCAAACCCAATGCACCTGGGTAAGGTATCTATGTCAACTCCTTTACATCTACTCTTGCCACCAAGCTTAATGTTACCAAAATATGTTTTGGTAGACAGAAGCCAACGACATGATCTTTTATGTGGGGAGATGGAACTGGATATTCTTATACTGAAAAAACATCCTATGTATCTAGAATTCACAGCTATATTGCTGAAATCAGTTATAAATGTCTATGGAGAATTCCGATAATACAGTGTTGAAAACCCTATGGCTATGAGAAAATTGATATTTTTTTCTTGAGGAAAGGATTTGTATGGTATGCAATAAACAAGACACAGAACCCTACACTGAACAAGACAAAAGCAACATATTGAATAGCCTTTCATTATTTGAACAGTGTCCTTTTTAGCTCACTGAATCAGCTACAATACCTATAGGAAAAAAACCCAGCATTTCATTATACAACAAGGAATATGAGAACTAAACCCAATCTTAATTCTGTCAGCCTTAATCCTGCATTTTCAGAGCTTCTTGTATTAGATTTGCAAGCCTAATAATGTTCTTCTCAAAATTACCTCTATGTTATGTATAAGATGTAGTACGGGAGTTGATGGTGTAATTTCCTAACAATCACTTTACGGATTGAACACAATAAAGAAACTCTAAATATTTTATTATTCCTTAATAATCTAAGCACAGTGTATAAACTTGATTGTCATATTGATTCTTCATAATTTAATATTTTAATTAATAATGAATGTGACAAGCTTAAAATATTCATGCATTAATACAATGCAAAATATTACTGCATTGGCCTACCTGACCAATGCATTGCAACAGTTAAAATAATCTAGTAATGGATATCTAGTAATGGATACTCACAGACTTTATTCTTTTATATAAAGCATGACAGAAACAACAAACAATTCAGTTCTTGCAAGTCAGAGATGGATGTAAGCATGGTTTTTATAAATTGAATGACCCATTGAACTCTATTTTTTTAGTATTTTGTATGTTAGTGATAAAAAAAATTGATTATGAACATCCATCTACACATATATGTGAAATAGAATTCCATATCTACATGACAGATGTATGTTGAGATTTAAAAAAAACACAAACAGTAAATTGAAATATGTAGCCCGACTACTACAGGGTGCCGTTTTTAAAGATCAGATGCCAAAGTAAATAAATACATAAACAAATGAATAAATGACTATAACATATTAACAGTATTCAATTTTGTCCTGAGTGTTGCTTTTTATGAGTATCCCTGCTGAGTTTTAATATTTTGCTTGATTTTTAAAGTCATGTTATATGAGTTACCGGGAGCAATAGTAAGCATATCGTAACATGCCTGCTGATTAGAAATGGTCTTCTTAATTACACTTGGGTTTCATCAGGGACTGATGACATACAGAAATTTATCTGTATAGGCAATTTCTTCTTAAGTCCTGAATTATTTCTTGATATTTTTCCCTGTGGAATGGAATCCTTCAATTTATTATTCTCTCTTATGTTTTTTATTTGTTAAGGTAATGAAGTCAGGCACCTATTTCAGCAGAAGTTAACATGCTACCTATTCATGCTTATACAACAAGCAGATGAAAAAAAGTAAGCTAATTAATTTTAAATTTTGATGATTCTTATTGGATGTAATTTTTTATTTTTTTGTTAATAGTTCTTAGAATTGTGTAAGTAGAAAATAATTTAAATTTTTATTCCCATCACCTTTTGTAACATTTCACTCTTTCCTGCATTTGAAGTGTTTTTGACTTTGGAATAAAATATTTAACAAGTATAATGACCACAATTAATATTTCTGCAGAGTTATGTAATGTTGCATCTCACCTCTGACATTCTGTTATTGTGTGTCAAATACATAATAATCTGATTCCCACTGAAGAATCATCTTGAAACAGTATCTGTTTCTAAAACATGAACTAACATTCTTTGCAAGATGCAAAAATTACGTACATGTATTCATATGCATATAAATTTATGTATATATTTCTAGATATACACATAGTAAATACATTGATATTATTATATAGATGTTAATGAAGAGGAAATGATGCTTAACCAACCCTATTGCCTTCTAAAATGGGAAAACTGGATGGATGGATAGATGAGGGGAGAGCAGTGAGTGTTGTATATCCGGGTTTCAGCCAGGCTTTTGACGCTGTCTTCCAAGCTGTTCCCATAGGAAACCTCAGGAAGTACAGGCTGTATGAGTGGATAGTGAGGTGGGTTGAGAACTGGCTTGATAGCAGGTCTCAGAGGGGTGTGATCAGTGAGTATCACAGGGTCTAATTGGAAACCTGTCACTAGTGGTGTCCCTAAGGTTCAATACTGGGCCCAGTATTTAACTTATTCATCAATGACTTGGATGAAGGGGCAGATGCCTACTCAGCAAGTTGACTGATGCCACAAATCTGTGAGAAGTGGCTGATACCCCAGAGTGCTGTGCAGCCCTTCAGATGGACCTTGACAGGTTGGAGAGATGGGCAGAGAAGAACCATCTGAAATTTCACATGGGCAAATGCAGGGTCCTGCACCTGGGGAAGAAAAACCCCAGGCACCAGGACAGGCTGGGAGTTGACCTGCTAGAAAGCAGATCTGTGGAGAAGGACCTGGGGGTCCTGGTGGATAACAAGCTGTTCATGAGTGAGCAGCGTGACCTGGTGGCCAAGAAAGCCACGGGTGTCCTGTAGTGCATTAAGAAGAGCATTGCCAGCAAGTCAAGGGAGGTGATCCCACCCACCCACTCAGCCTTAGCAAGGCCACATCTGGAGTGCTGTGTCCAGCTCTGTGCTGCTCAGTACAGGAGAGATGTGAAGCTCCTGGAGCAGGTCCAGAGAAGGGCAGCAAAGACGATTAAGGGACAGGAGCATTTCTCTTATGAGGACAGGCTGGAGGAGTTAAGCCTGTTCAGTCTTGGCAAGATGACCATGAGGGGAACTTATCAATGCATATAAGTATCTAAAGGAAGGGTGTCAAGAGGATGGAGCCAAGCTCTTCTCAATGGTGCTGAGCAACAGGACAAGGCACAGGGGGAAGAAACTGATGCCCAGGAAGTTCCATCTGAACATGAGGAAGAACTTCTTTACTGTGAGGGCGACTGCACCCTGGAACAATTAAGTTGGACAGAGAGGTTGTGGAATCTCCTTCACTAGAGATAACTTAAAAGCTGTCTGGACACAGTCCTGAGTAATGTGTTCCAGGGGAGCATGCTTGAGCAGGGAGGTTGGAATAGAGAGTTTCAGCAGTTTATTCCAACCTTAACCATTTTGTAGTACTGTATGATTCTGTGATTATAATACACATTTTCAAAATAATACTTCATATGGCACAATATGTGATACTATAATAGACACCATAAGAATGCATTATTGTTGCATAATGTATTACATTATATTTGTATAGTTATGAATAAAACTACCAAATACACTACATGCAGTACATTCCTTTAGTGCAAAAAGCTGAATCAAAAATTAAATAAAACTTTGGATCCAATATGTAAACTTAAGTAAGAATGTATGATCTTAGAAATTTGTAATTATTCCTGAAAAATTTGATCCCCATGTGGCACAATCACCTTCTCATCAGTTTTGTATTCCAGTACTTCTGCTTCCAAGGAGTTATTGATCTGTACAACTATGAGAAACTATACTGACATGGATTTCCAGGATAAAATATTCTTCTATCTGTTATCATTTCACATCAAGATCTCCCCCTGCAAGTGCAGTACAATTGTGCAATGAAATCTCTCAGCTGTATATTTTGACGTGACTGCTTTTTAAAAGAAAGCATAAAAATTTATATTTTGAGCTGACTGTGTCTGGAATTATACATAAGAGAAAAATATTTAGTAAATACAAGCATTTCAGCTTTTTTTTTTTAATAAAAGCAGCAAAAAACTGTTAAGCAAAAATATTTTTTAGTTACCTTTTTTATTTTGTTAGCTTATGTATGTTTCAATGTAGATATGTTGCCTTCAAAAACATATGATACTTTCATAGCTGAGGAGTTTTTCACAACCAAATCCCCACTGATGCCTGTGGTCAAAGAAGGGAAAGAATACACTACAAAAGTCCATCTCAGGTAATCAGATATGATTTCTCCATGTGTTATTGCACTGGGAATAGCTCATGTAGCAACAAAATATCAGAAAAAATACTTACATTTATTTGATCTTTATTACTTCTGATTAGTGCATTCAGAATGTTAAAGACTATAGTTATATCTACCTATTTATTGAATATAGCTAGCTGCATCTTGTAAAGGTTTCTGGGATGAAGGAGGATAGTGGGTTTTGGAATAATGAAAAGGAAAAGTGTTCTTGCACCCACAGGATGGAAAAACAGAAAAAAGTTGAATGCCAGGAACAAAGTTGTAAAAAGAAGAGGCAAGGTATCAAAAATATCAAGGATTGCAAGTTGATATTATTTAAAAAAATATTTCCGAGGTTACCAAAAATTTATCCTGTTCAATTTGTGTGAAACCATACAGTTTCATAAGGTCAGGTTGGTCACTGTTGGAAGTTGTGAGACCCCTGGAAGATCAAGAACTCTTCTCTGCTCAGCTATTTGTCAAACTCATTGACATTTGCTACTGAAGTCTGTTTTTGTCATACTATTATCCCATGTTATCAGCCCTAAATAAAATCACATATACCTTGCAGCTCACTATGAAACCTGCTGCATACTGAGTAACTTAAAACTCTCTAGTGTTGATGAATGTGTGAGAATGGTTCAATATCTGGGTTTATTGCTTGTTAAGGTCTTGGAAACAGGACATATTGTGTTCTGATGTTTATTCTGATCTCTTTCTTCACTGCAGCTGAATGTTAGCATAAAAAAAACCCAAAAGCAAATATAAAAGCAAATATAAATCACACCTGCTACTGATTATCTCAGGAAGGTTCTTTCCTGTTTCAGCTAACAGCTGTGAGGATGGTTGTACAGTTTAATCTAAGATCGTCATCCTAGATATCATTCTCATCAAAGCAGATCATGTTGTGACGATGTATGCACCCTTACATTTCAAACTCTCCCTGTGATGCTTTTCAGATTCAGACTGTTCTGATAGTTTTCTGTCCTCCCCAATCTAAACAGGAGATCTGTTTTAATACATTTAATCTAGATTTATAGACTGTTTATTAACTTTGAAAATGCTAATAGATTTTTTCTGGAACACAAAAAAAGCTGTCAATGACTATGCTGGCACTTGATCAATAATCCATTGCGAAAGAAATATGCTCATTTGCTAGAGTGCGCAAGATTCAAATCTCAATATGTACCTTATGTTTTTTTTAAAATTATATTAACATGCAAATTTATAACTTCATGTGTTAGATGAATGAGAATAATGCATGGTTATCATTGTCTCTGTGCTTTCAGATGACAGGGGAAATCCACTCCGCATTTGTTTTTCATCCCGGTGCTGAGTCTCAGTTCCAGAGTGTTGAGGAATACTGTGCCATTCATTAGTATGAAATACTTTTTAAATGTTGAATTCCTAATTAAAAAGCAAAGCTTTCAAAATATCAAATCTTGGTGTTCTTATCCGTAATTTATATTCTGCCATCAATCACAGAATTTCTGACGGACACTTTCTGTGGCAGGGTACTATTTGTTATAAGTAAAGTCAGCACTTACAACGTTGTTAAAAATTTAGCAGAGATTCTTGTTACATTATATAGAAGAGACCAATGTAGTTTTAAATATAGTACATTTAGGGCATTTTCAAAATGTAAGGTTATATGAAGTTCTTTGTAATTTACCAGCCTTAGCTAGAGGTGAACAACATTTTTACAGGCAATAATGCTCTTCATAGAAAGGATTATATGACTGCATAAATCTTTGTAAAAGCCCATTAGTGGCATTTTCAGGAATAATCTAAGTAGAATAACATCTAGAGTAAATGGAAGCATTAGTCCAGTTATGTCTAAAAATTATTCTATTGATCATGAGCCAAAATTGAGCAACACAATCATAATGCCACCACATATGGATGAGAAATATCCTTTTCTTGGCAGGCTATCCACGAGTTTGTGGAAATAGTCATTAATCTCATTTATTTTTGCTGATGTCATATACATGCGAAAACCTTTCCTTCCCTTTTTTTTTTTTTTTTTTTTTTAAATAGGTATAAGGAACCAGAACAGTGGGACATGCAATTCTAGGACATTGAATAATTCTTATCTGGTACATTGTTATATACATCCTTTTGCCAGAATTTAATATATAAGGCTTATCCTAAAGTTCCTTGCTTTTTTCCCAGTATGAGTGACCATGCACAAGAACAGATTCCCCAGAGAAGTTGTGGAGTTTTCCTTACTGGAAATATTCAAGAACCATCTGGACAAAAATCTGTGCCCATGTGTTCTAGGATGACCCTGCTTGAGCAGCAAGCTTGAACCAGATGACCCGCTGTGGTCCCTTCCAACCTGACATATTCTGTGAAGACTATTTCCTTACTGTCCAATGTAAACTTCCTGAGATGCTATGTGACTGTGTTGTATTGTTTAGCATTGTAGGGAAGAGTCTGTCTGCCGCAGTCCTGAAATAGCCTTCAGGTAATCATAGGCTGCTATTGAATCATGTCTTAGACACTGCACTGACAGATACCTCAACTACTCAGAAATTATGTTCCCCAACCAGAATGGCAGCCTCCTCTACACTTTACCACAGACCTCAGGGGATGCAAAACTAGACTGCAATGTGCAGCCTTACTAACTCAGAGAAGAGAGACATGATAACTTCACTGGATTTGCCAGTCATGCCGCTTTTGTTGTAGCTCATCGTGAGGTTTAACTTTTTTGCCATGGAAGTGTATTGTTGAATACAAATCCAACCTGTGCTCACTGTAGTTCCTAAGTTCTTTACAGCAATACTGTTGCCCTGCCAATTGTTTCCCTACTTGTACTGATTCCCTGAGTTGTTCTGCATTGTGTGTGTTTGAAAGGAGCATAAAGGTATGAACCACAATAACCATATAAATATTCACCATTTACAATGGGGAGACTTTTTCAGTTCTTTTAGATGCTACAGGAACTATTTAATTCCAAATTCCTAAATGGCCTAATAATTAATTTTCCATGAATAGGAAAACACAATTTGTTCAGAGTCCATGATCCTGGTTTTGACTGAAGCTAAAATATAAATTTGAGTTTAAGGTAAGTGTCAAAGGTTCTTCTTCTCTTCATTTGTATCAGTATTGCACTTAGATAAAGTTAACACTACTATAACTGAGAAGCAGCATCAACCAGCAACAGAAGTTGTAAGCCATTATATTTCACTAAGTTATATACCACTTGGAAGGTCTTCCATTGTTTTGTAATTTGGATTTGGTTTGGATTATTTTCTGATGTGGCTGGATCTGTTTCTCTCTTTTTATTTGTATATATTTACTCTGTAAAGTAAATTTGGTTTAAGTGGCTACTAAAAAACAAAAGGGTTATACACAACAATCTAAATTAATCAGCTCTAAATGCTGCTGAATATTACAGGAACATTGATGGAAGTGTTCATATATTTGCTAAATTTGGACCCTGGAACTACAGGCTAATTTAATGTCTTCCCTTACCTAATATGGGAAAGCTCCATTAAATTGCGTTAGACATTTCGATTATTAAATGGTGAACTGGAGCCCAAAAGAAATTGGTAGTACAATATTGTAATTATACGTACACACACATACACACATGTACACAAACACACACACATGTGCACTAAAAGATGATTTGCTGCTCACTGAAATGAAATCAGCAAAAGCCTTGCCCATCAATTTCAAAGTTAGCATTCGGTTTACATTTTCCCATTAAATGTTTCATTCATGTAAGAACAAAGAGCATTGTTATTTGTGACACTAACCCTCTGTTGTGGTTTTAAGTCGTCAGAGTTTTTTATTAGCTGGGGGAGCTAGGAGAGAGGCTTCTTTAAGAAGCTGCTGGAGTTTTTCTCTGCTCTAAGCTAGC
>WEIV01013013.1:151109-169473 GCA_013390005.1 Calyptomena viridis | reverse complement strand
AGGAAAGCTAGGGTGGGACTCTCTCACTCTTCTGAACAGCAGCAAAGAAAACCTCTGACTGTAACCCCCTCCCAACACACACCTGCCTTCCCGAGCTGTTGGGGGAAGGTGAAGGATCTTAAAAGAGAGGGGTGGCGGGAGATAGGTGTCTGTAACATCTATCAAACTTCCCACTCTTAAACTCTTAAGTTCTGGTTTTAGTAGTAGTAGTAGTAGTTAATACTTAATAGTCTAAGTTAGAGCCTGTTTTCCTTGTGAAATAGTAAAGAGTTGCTTGTAATCCTTATCACAAAAGTTGAAGTTTTTTTTCCTTCTCTGAGAAATTTTGGATCTATGTGTGGGCTCTCAGCGTTTTAGCTGGAGTCAAACCTCTCTCTTGAGGACTCAACAATAAGAACATGAAAATAAAAATGTTATCTGGTTATAGTGTCTGGACCTTTCCTCCTAGAGAGGTAAAGCACAGTTGTTTAAAAAGGAATGCCATGAATACTTTTGTTGTGAAATGTGGAATATTTTATGCAGCTTTTGGTCATTTCAGCAGAAAAGCATTAATGCAAAAGAGATGTTAATGTAAAATCTTAAAAATCATAGCTGTCTAGCTCACTAAAGACATAGTTTGTAATCCAAACTTTTTAAATTCTGTAATAATAAAAAAAACCCCCACACCCACATAAATTTCAATAAGGAAAATTACTATAATTAAAATATTAATATTTATGGTTATGTAAGTCAATACAATCAATATTTTCTTAGACAGAAGTTAAATTATTTATCAAAAGTCTAGTTTTCAAAGCATCCACGTTATATATATTTATATCTACTTTGCTGTAGTAGTAGTTGCCTTTCTCCTAATATATAATAATTCATATTATGACACATATTTTTCCTTTTTTAGAAAAAAGTATGCAGAAAATAAATTACATTTACATTACAATTTCTCATAATACAATTAATTTGTTCTTGTTTAAGTCGTGTATATTATACACTATTACAATTATGTCTTATAATTGGATTTTTTAATATATCTCCATACAATGCTAAATGATATAAATATTGCTAAAAGATATACATTTTGCTAAAATAGAAAAGCTTAAAAATAAGATGCTGTCTAAGTCCCAGTTTTATCTCAGTTTTACAGAATTTTAAGATGCAATCACAAATCCAACAGGGCATATATATATGTAATATGAGTAGGAAAGTAAATAAGCAATGTAGACAGCAATGAAACATAAATGTAGCAAAATAGAGTCCTTTCTTTCTCTTCCCTTCACTTTTCAGCACAAGACTCTCCTAAAGACAAAGTTCAAGGGATTTGCTCCTTAAAATTTATTCCAAGTCAGAGAGTCGTGTGTTACAGTTATGTTACAGTATAGTACTCTGCTCATATTTGGGTCTCATTATTCAGCTTTGCATCTGCTCTTTTTTTTCCCTATGCTTTCTTCTTCACCATTAACTGTATCTTCTAGTAACCTAGAAACTGGGGATTTCAAAAAATGGATGTCGGGACACTCTGTTGGGATTCAAATAAAGTAGATTCATTGTTCCTCAAGGACAGAATTTACATGTTACTGTATTGATGAACAATTTAAGAGTCTGGTTGGATGCCACTGGGCATCAATTACAATTCTTGCAAGGACCTGGCATGAATTTACTCACGATTAATGAGATGTCAGCAAAGTTGAAAGAAATGTATTGATGTCCAATAGCAAAGTAATCAGACCCTCACAAGGCCAGGTAATATGAACATCTTTCAGAGAGGTTTCATCTATCTTAAATGTCATGAGCAGACTCACTGCACTTCACAAAGGGAAAAAGGTGTGCCAGAAAGAAGTAAAGTACTGGGACTATCCAAATACTAAATTAAATAAAAATATAGGGAATCTATGAAAGTGAAAGCACAATTTTTGAAGTGTGCTTTTATAGTTGTGTGTGTACATATATATGTATATGCATAGATATACACATACAGAGATAGACATACAGAGAGATACACATCTGTACAGACTTGAGTCTAAAAATGTCAACTTTGAACCTTTTTTTATCTCTTTTTTTTTTTTTTTTTCCCCTCTGGATTAGGCAGAAGGGAAGTTTTAAGTGTCCAGCTTTGTATTTTGCACTCTTCTGTTTAGGCCTTGCCTCTCGATGGCAGAACCTATGCTGAGATTTAAGTGTCTGGGTTTCACAGGATGTTTGGGAGGAGAGAAAGCAAAAACAAGACAACATGAAGATCTGGACAATAACTATTCCAAAATTTCAAATTCAAATCTGCTTCTGAAATACTACTTTTCTCTAGACTAAACCTGTGACTCTGGGCTCTAGAATGGGTCTTGTTATGTAAAAGTGTCAGAGCCCAGATTCTGGAAACCATTCATAAGTTATGCATATACGTTTTATCTTCATTTCAACCAATGAAGTCACAGTAACAATAAGTAACTTCATATTACAAACTAGGATTGAAACTAGGCAAAGAACCTGATCAGAGACATCTCCATGGCATTCTGCCTCGATTCCAAGAGATCAGAACATTCAACTCACGAGGCTTCTAACTTATTCCTAACTGTAAGAATGAGAATTGAACCCCTGGCATTCTTCCTATTGCAGCTGTTTGACCAAACTCAGCTGAGAGAAATTATGCCAACTTTTAGAGCCAGACAGCAGAAGCACGTGTTTCTGCTACAGAGCATATATTATCAGTTTGGAGGTATTACTACTGTTAAAATTTTGAAAGCAAAGAAACTTGAGCCAAGTATTGTCTGCTACAAGGAGAGGAAGGAGAGTCTAGGTAAATTAATGGTTACAATTATTTTTTACTTAGTTATAATCACAGTCATATTCTTATAATCAAAACTCATTTCTCAGGGAGAGCTTTTTATTTGCACTTAAGTGAGATAGTTGAAAAAGAAAGCGCCTTTATTGAAAGAATCTCTTAGAAGCACTCATCTAAAAACTATTGCTCTATCCTAGAAGACTTTCTAAACAAAGCTGAGATGAAAAAGCTGAATAAGTATTTAGGTCCATCCAGATACATTTTTAACACAAAGGACCAAATATTTTTGATATAACGTAATTTCACTGTGGGTAATGACAATAATAGGAATATTAAATTGAGAATGTTATTTGAAGTGTTTACAAAAAGAAGGGCAGTTGGAAAACAAGGCAATATCTCTACATTGCAAATGTTCAAATGAACCAAAGGTTCCCATATGTCTAAAACTGAAATTAAGTAATGGTGCATGAAAATTTCCTAATGAACTGCAGCTTTTAGTTTCCTCCAATTAAAATGGAAATAAGGAAGGGATGTTTTGTATGTGCTCAGCTATCAGTTTAAAATGATATCTGCTTGATACAGTGATTGGTTTTAAAAATCAAATATGTAATTGATTAGACTAGAATATGTGTCATATTGTGGAGCATCATGGAAAAATTCTTTGATATTTAGTATTTCTATAATGAAATTTTAACTATTGCCTCAGGATAATAACAAGAATGTGATAGTAATTCTCAATAGGATTTTCCTAGAAAACAATTTTTGATGACATATTAAATTAAAGTTCTTAGATAAGAATTTGATTGGTCTTAAATTAACATTGCTTTTTAATTTATAGTAGTTTGATACCAATAAGATACATGGTTGATGATTTAGATAAATGTTTACTGTTGTAGAAGGCAGTAAAATAGATGTTTTTATAACAAACTGGTAATTGGTTATATTTGGATAATAAGTATAGAAACGGAGAGATTTTGAGATTAAGAAGATGAATGTGTAGTGTTTGCTTTCAAAAATGGACACAGAGCAAAATATTTCAGATAATCATTTCAAAAATTTAGAATTTGGTCATTGTGATGGGTGTATTCATCCCCTTAAACAAACTAAACATAGTTTAGTACAGTTTCCAAAGGAGATAAAGGCCTGGTTTGTAGCCAGGCCAAGAACTCCTCTAGGAAATCCCCAAAGGAACAGAGTGACCCAGAGAACATTCATGCATATGTGATTAACACATAAATGGCAAGTGGTTTTTCTAAGAGTAATTTGTCAAGGACCAAAGAAAGTTGTAGGAACAAGGAGTGTAACGCATACCTTTTCTACTGTACGCAATTTGACCACAAGGCAATCACTCCATTCTATAAATATAACAGCTTCATCAGGAGTTTAGAAAGCAGGGAGATCCACTCTGGACCTTCTGACTCAAATGGAAGGTCTCCCTTACCCTTTTGAATCTACCGTCTGCGTAAATCATTCTATCTTGATTCTAACATGAACCTTGCCATCAAACTTTGTTAAATGGCACTTTAAGAAAATTTATATTAAAACCACCTCTGCTAATAACTTTGACAGTGATTCTATGAGTGATTTAAATCTCTTTTTCACAACAATCCTGGACACAAACTGAAAAACTCCAAAGAAATGCAAAATATTTCATTTGAAAAAAAGAATCAAATTATTTCTGCAGTCTTTGTTTCCCACATATTACGGATAACAAAACTGATGGTACCTTGTCTGGACTTTCTTTACTGTTATGGTCAGCAAAGGGCTGACAGACCAGTGTTGAAAGACTTTATCTTCATGACTGTCCCAAATTTGAGCTCAAAAGGAGAACAAATCCTCACTCTCCATAGACTCCTGGAGTCTGAGTGAACACTTACAAAAATCCCTTTATGTTCAAAAAATTCTGCACATCAAATTTTCTGATGTCATGCTGGCTATGACCATTGAAGATGAGTGCAAATACAATCCAGAATTTTGTCATTTAATCTCTAACTTAAAATTCTTCCAAGGAGACAACTAATCCCCTCCAATCCAAACCCCCTTAAGCATACTTTTCCTTAATTAAAATATTGATATTTTTTTTTAAAAAATCTCTCTATTACTTTTTGCCTTTATGGACAAGTGAAAAAATGATGAAATATAATGTGCTTGCAATTCTGGTTGAGAGAAGAAAAACCATCAACAACATGTTGCAAAGTTATTGTCATTGCAATTCAGAAAACCAGCAGCTGTGGGGAAAAGAAATAAGGGCACAAAGATGTTTGAGCAGGAATTATTTCTTCTTGTGAAGAGAATTAATGGAAATAGCTGAGAAAAATATAAATGAAGAGCAACAAAACCCCTGAAACCTTCTTCTACCCACATGTTTCCTGGAATCATTTACAGAATATATATGGTTATTTCTTAGGAACTAATTAGCCTAATGGACGCAATGGGAAGCAGTAAAAAAGCCCATGATATAAGCGGTACTTCCCTGGTTTATTTTATTGAATTTCACACTCTGAGTGCAAAGGATAAAAATAGAAAATTTATGTCCTGAAATATACAGGGCTCAAGAAGAACAGTAGTCACATGGATAATTAGAGGTGTTCATATGTATGCTATGGATCCTGTGTTCTGCTCTTCTGGAAATATTGAAAAATAAAGCTAATTTGGGGCATTTGGGTGCATTGCTACCAGTGCATTCAGCTAATAATAATTATTTCTTCTTCTGTGCTGTGCCGCGGTCCCTGCTTGGGTGGCAGCAATCCCGACACCTTTCTTCAGCCCTGGCTAGCTCGCGCTGCCACGCCGAGGGCACCGGGCAAGGAGTGGGTCACCCGATGGCACAAGGGTCCTTCCCAAGGGACACCAGTCACCAGGCGACTAAGGCCCCGCTAGGCAAGCGTTACCCCCTATCCACACGTCCCTAGCAGGGACTGTGTGTGGACTAGTTGGCCTGGCCCTGCCTAGGAGTCCTTGATCTGATGTTATGGACGCTGCAGCAAGTCGGAGGGTAAAAGGGTAGAAAGGGACTCACTCTCGTTGGGGTGAAACAGGAACAGTTTATTGGGGGTCCAAACCCCAAAGCAACCAACAGGGAGTGAGCCCAGACTGGCTCAGGATGAGGGGTTTTATAGGGGGTGGAATTGAGGGATGGAGAGAGGGTAAGGGCCAATGGGGTGGAGAGAAAGGTGGGATTAAGGAGTGATAGACAGGAGTAGAAGCCAGAGGCCTTCTACTCAAGCCTATCCGGGACCAAGTAGGGATGATTGACAGGGAAGGTGCCAGAACAAGGGGCGGAGTTGGGGTACATATATGGTACAGGGATAGGAGGGGTTTAGGGAAGGGTACAGAGAAGGGGAGGATTTGGGGAGATTATGTAATAGGGGAGTATACATACAACAGAATGAACCAAATCCAGGGTAGGGGGTAACAAACCATTACAGTAAAGCAAACATAAAAAGCACACCACCACAGTGCTGCCTCAATAGATTCCTGAATAAAAGCCATTAATGTCCCCCCTCCCTCCTCACAGGTCTAGACAACTCATGCCTAAAGAGAGGGATAATCAGAGGAAAACGACATTATTTCACAGTGGTACAGCAGAGAGAGAAGTTACTTGTAATAAATCACATGTATAAAGCTTTTAGTTGTAACTTTGCTACTTATAATCAGTAACTAGTCCTTGAAATAGTCTAGTAACTAGCCCTTGAACTAGTCTAGTAACTAGCCTTGAACTTTGAAGTCCATTATCACATGCATACACACATACTTCCTTATAGATGCATATTTTCCCAGTCACTTAGGCTGCAGAGAACTAATAGCACCATTTCACATCTGAAAACACAGCAGGAGTTGTTGCTGACACACGACACAACCAGTGAATTGCACCTTGGAAATACCTGTGAGTGGCAGATCACGCAGCACAAAACTAAACCACAAACTCTGATCCACAAACTCACTCAGACTTATTTTAGGAATTACCACAGAGAAACTTACCCACCTGTTTGAACTCCTTAAGGGTGAACTCTGCGTGACCATTTGTGAGTGCTGGAATGGTTGTTCTTGCCACACTCACCTCCTAAAACTGTGAGGACTATTACTGAGATGTAGTCCAAACTGATCATTAAGCGGGGAGGGAGGTTGCAAGACATGGATGGCTGTGACCCTCAGACAATTTATATACTAGCCAGCATAGACAATTTCAACAGGTTAATGGCTGAAGATGTTCTCATACAAACAGCTCTCACCAGGTATATTGGACAGTTTTCAAAGATTGAATTATAAATATAGAAAAATTTAGAAGTTTTAGGGCATAAGCAATTATCTGCAGACAATTCTTGTTAAATTTAAATTAAGATTACATTTAAATTAAGAGATTAAGATTAAGATTTAAGTTAAGTTTAAGTTTATAAATGTAAATTTAAGTTAAAATAATTCTAGATAAGGTTAAACTAAGTTAAATAAAAGAAGCTAAGATTTAAGTTTAAGGTTAAATTCCTTTGTACAATTTCCCTAATACAGTGCAATGTAAAATTGGAGATTGGTTTAAGTTTAAACTAAGATTAGGATTCTGGTTTAAAGTTAAACTATTGTGGTAGTTAAGATAAATAACCACATTATATTCCTAATTTTAAGATTTTGGTTTAAATCCTGTTGTTTTGTTAAGGTAAGTTAATGCCAAGTTTATAATATCTTGATTGTGAATTTCCTTGCCTCTTGTTTTAGTTATAAATTACCCGTTTTGTGTATGTTAAGCTTATAATATTTTGGTTATGAATTTCATTGCAATGATTGAAATTGTTAACACCATCTAGAAAATGAAGGTGATTAAGTTTAAGTCAAGCTAAGTTAAGTTTAAGTTAGCAGTTAAGTTCATGTTAAGCTAGAAACTTCTTAATATTTTGGTTGTATTATGAATTTTATTGATAAAGCCCACTGTAGCCTGAAAGAAATGCTTAAAAAATAAAAAAGAGGGGACATTCACTCCTTAATCCACAAGAAAGGCTTTGGAAAGTACTCTATGTATTGAATTTTTTAAACATTTTTAAAAATTTTTTTAACAGGACCCTACAAGCAGCAATTTGCTTTGCCTTCAGTTTTTGCTTTTAGCACAACGTCATAGTTGTTCAAGAGTTTAAAAGTTTCTGTTGTATGGATTTAAGTGATCACTTTGGGTCTGTTCACGCAAATTATGTTTGTAATTGAGAGATATTTTCTTGGTTACAAAAATTGGGTATTGGAACTTGGTTACAACAGCTACTGATACTGGAAATGTTTGCAATTGCAAGTTTTCTGCTGATTTGCTTTGTGCACCATGTGTATTAACATGCGTACAACATATGATTAGTAACAGCTTTAATCATGTTAATTAATAAAAACAGAGAGGGCAGATGTGGCAGTCTATGATAGAGATATGGCTATTTATGATAGGATTGCTTAACCAAACATTTTAGTTATTAGCAGGCTTTGAGAGGATGGAGACAACGGAAAAGGAAAAACCAAGACAGAAGCCTCCATCTTGGACAGGAGGACGGAAGAATACCATGTAAGGGCACTGTGTGAACACAGCGTGACCAGGGATCTGAGTGGAGCAGAAGGTGTGTGCACAGCTTGTGGACTGTTAACCCTCTCATGATTGGTTAGAACCTGACCTCAGAACCTGACTATTGCTAGAGTTACAGTTATCCAACAGGAATAAACACTTAAAAAATAAACCACTATAAAGTATAAAAGTAATGCTGTATCACAATAAAACATTTCTTTTTTGCAAGGCAAGAGGGTCTGTGTCTTTCTTGCCTGTCACAAAGAGTGACTTCAGGTTCTGTGTTTCTGGTGTTAATTTATGGATAAACTTCACCTGCAGATTTGTACTTATTGTGTCTTTGATGGCTTATCACCATTCTGTTCTGTTTGTATTTGCAATATTGGTACTTCATGCTGTATCTCAGACAAACAGGAAAGGTAGTGAGTCAAATGTAATCTTAGAAGAAAAAGGTTCCTGAAAACAGTTAAACTTCTCCAGCATTTTCAGAGGAAGGTATGGAGAAGAAAAAATAGAAGAAAACAAAAAATTTGTGCTCCTAGTACAAATGTTTACTTCTTATCAACATTTTCTGATTCAATGGAAATGAGCATTATATTTATTCATACAGCCTGACTAACACACAAAAATCTCTTGTAAGAAGTGCATCTTTATTTATATTTCCCCAGATAATGAGGGAACAATACAAGTAATCCAGGGTGTTTCCCAGGGCACACGGACTAAGAAAGAACATTTAACACAAGGTAGGAGTCAGCATTCCTTATCAGCAAGACCTAAAAAGACAAGAAAAGCAAAAGTGAGAGTCTAGAGCATTGCTTTTGTTGGCAGTTTTAACAAATTGTCTCATATTCCTCTTGCATAGAATTTCTGCTGTTGTGCCATTGACACACTTTTATCTCTGGCACTTCTTCAGACACAGTGCAAAAATGAATATAATTTTTAATCATCTGCTTTTTCACCACATACTTGAAGAAAATATCCTTTTCTGTAATTTTAAATGCACTTGTGCAACAACTTTGGCAGTATTATTTTTACAGTTAGACTTGGTGATCTTAAGGGTCTTTTCCAATCTAAACAATTCTCTGATTCTGTGAACCTCATAATAGTCATGAATGTCTGGGCGCTGTGTATGTAATTTTAGCAAAAACACTGCTGAGGCAAGTCATGCAACACAAAAATTTGTACTTTGATAGATAAAGGTTCCACAGCTTTGAATTTCCTTGATTTGAAATTTGAAGTATGTTAGAGGGATACTGTAAACACCAGCAGCTGGTCTTTACAGCAAATACCTTTTATGCAATTTTTTAACAAGCCATAATACCTAATCCTTTTTTTCTACTTGTTCATTGAGTTTCAAAGGGTATGAAACGTGTCAAATAAAGTTCAGAAACTCTTTGAGACGGAAACCTTATCATTCTATCTATCCGTATTACATCAATAACATCTAGAGTATTGATAAATAAATAAATAAAATTATAACACTTATTAATGACAATTATTAACTTATTCATTTTAAAAAATGTCTGGATGTTTATTCACTAAACCACCACTTTTCTTGGTGTAGTTTGGGCAAACAAGTTGAAAAGAACTTCATGATGTGAAAAATTTGCCTTTGATATTCATTCACAAGTGAAAAGCTCTCAAGTTCCCCATTGTGTCATCAAGTTCTATTCTGCTTCTCATCTGCTGGTCTGTTGATTGTTTCCAGTGTTTGGGGTTTGATTATGGCTGTAAGAGATTTTCATTAGCATTTAAAACATTTTTCTCAGTCAATTTTATATCCTGATAAATGACCTATCAAAAGTGGAATTTCTTTATGAGTGTATAACTTTCCAGGTAACATTTCACTTTCAGGACCGTACTTTTTATTTAACTGTGACTGATTCTTTCCTGGCCTTCATCCTTTAGTTGTAACTGGGGTAAGTTTTTCAGTCATTCCAGTCTTACCAGTTACTTGGATAATATCAGTTATCACTCTGGTAAAACTGAACATTTGCAGTAGCCTTAGTGCATCCTACTCTCTTCCTATCGTGTACTATTGCTACATAGTCACGTATTGGTATGTTCTTATGAGGTTTGGATTTGCTATGGGGTTCTGAGAGATTTCTGGTGTGCGATTAAAATATTCTGTTATTTTTTCTGGTACAAATAACCTGCTGTAATGTTAGAGAAAAGGACCTGATCATCCCTTCTGGTCATGTAGTTCTATACCAAATTAAATTGGCCTAATTCAATGAGACTTTTTTTGTGAATGTAAGGATTCAGGAACAAACAAGCAAACGAAAAACCCTACAGGGTCAGAATTTAAAGTCATAAATTGAATGCTGAGCAGATATTGTGCTAAGAATTGTTAGAAGGAAAGTGAAGGAAGGTCCAATAAACCATGAATTAAGATATTTCAGGCAGACTTAAGTGAAGAAATTGCATTTGAAACAAAAGTATGTAGTAAAAAAAATAAATCTGATTTTATTTATTTATTGCTATGATATTCAGTGGGAAGATCACATGCATTCCTATGCAAAAATACCAGCTATCATGTCCCCAATGCATACACATTATGTACCTTAAATAAACAAACATCTGATCCAACCATCTGAATGTGATTTAGCCCCAATAGACTTTCTGGGCACTCTGACATGTATTTTCTGCTCTGTTTGATAGGATTCAAAATGACTGTTCTTTTGGTGGTGACCTTTAATTTGAATGTGTCTTCCATAATCACGCTGTTCCATAATCATTGTATCATTACAAACTTACTAGGTATTCTTTGAATAAAATGAGGGGAAAAAATAATCTCTGAAATATTAACATGTCTCTCCATGTTTTTATCATCTGAAATATTACTGTACTTTAATTACCAAGGTGAGAGCAATGGGATTTTCTCACATCAGGAGAACAGCAGCTACACACTTCAGACAGAAGATCCAGAAGGCAACAGAACTGGAAAATGTCACAACATATTTATCCTTTCTAATACTCCTCATTGACCAGACTGAAACTTTCTTTTCTGGGGTGAATAGATTATCAGGAAAAGTCATAACATTTGTTTCTCCCCTTCTTCCCTCATTTTCCTTGCACTAATAAACTAATTGCATTATTACTCTTTAGAATGCAGGTGCATAATGTTTCTAAGACTCTGGAAATAATTTCTCCAATAACTCATTTATAGAAGTTGAATACTACTTCCAAGTTGAAGTAAATTGGTTCTCAAAATCACCACATATGAAGGGTAACATTCTGGCCCTTGGCCTGGAAAAGCTTTTGTGAAGTTTGTTGCATCAATTTTGCACCATTTAAAAATCTAATTTCAGAGAGCAGATGCTGACTTATTTCTGCAAATTATCCTAACTTTCAATTTGGAAAAGTTTTTTCTTAAAATGCAGTATATTATGGAAAAAACCACAACAACAATAACAAAACCTTCTAACTCATTTTACCTGCAATAAATACGCACTTTAATGAGCTTTTGAAAATCTATTACACTCTAAAAAAAGCCAGGCCAATAGGTCTTATTTCCTGATTGTAGCTTTGAATTCTTCCTGTTAAATATTTTGAGTTTATTGTGTTTGATTATTTTCACAAACTTACAAAACTTGTGAGAGAGAATTGAATTTGAAAAAATTAATGTTTCTTTTCTAATTTTGCTAGGTTTAGAACATGACATATTCTCTTTTTTTTTTTTGGTACTAGCAGTGATGATTATGTAAGAAATTAGTTTTTCAAGAACAAGAATTTACCTTAAATCTAGATTCCAAAAAAATAAAGCATGAACGATTACAAAATCTGTTGTTTTCAGTAGGGAATTGGAAAAGATTAATGAGGTTTCTACTACTGGAATTTTTTTCCTTTGGAAATTTAGTTTTAGTTGAAAAAAACATTAATATTGAATTTCACTAAATGATATGGGCTTTTCAGAAAAAAATCATAGAAAGTGCCATGCTTTGGGATTTTACATTACTTATTCATATACAGCATGGTTTTGGAGAAACTACATCATTATTACTGAATTTATTCTGGACTGTAATTCTCTGAGACAATTTACTTTACGGCCTATTACCTTCCTGGCTGGAAAGACGTTGCTGAAGTTAGGAATGCTTTCTATGGGTAGATTTGCACTGAACTGACTAAACAGATGAACTTTAGTGATGTGGTACGTGGAGGAAGAATTCTTCATGACAGTGGCTCAAATGCAATGAATTGTGATTCATTCAAAGTTGTATGGATTTTCTTCAGACTGCATGGAGGTTAGTATTGCATTATGAAACATGGAAGAAGCTTGATATCACAGATTCACAGAGTGGTTGTGGTTGGAAGGCACATCTGAAGATTATTTGGTCCAAACCCCTGTTTAAGCCAGAAGCACAAGCTAGAGCAGGTTGCCCAGGACTGTGTTATGTCAGATCTTGAATACTTTTACAGATGGAGACTCCACAACCTCTCTGGGCAACTTGTGTCAGGTTCAGCACCTTCATATTATAAAAATTGTTTTCTTATGTCTCATGTCAACAAGTCTCTGTCTTTCTTGCACTGGAAAGCCTAGTATTAAACACAGTTATGAATAATGTTGTATATTAAAATAAGATATGTGGATACGGAAGTTCATTCCATTCCTCTGAACAAAAGTGAGTTACTTAGAAATGTTACTTTGGGCTGAAATTATGGGAGTAGGGTGGTCTTTGGAGATAGGATCATTGACTCAGCAGTGCCATTTGTTGTAACTAGGTAAGCATCTGCCTGTCCTGGTGGCATAAGTCACTGCATCTGGGGTTTCAGAATTGATCCAGGGAAGCTCCATATGGAGAGTGCAAGCACTAGAAGACTAAGGACATATATTGCATTCGACTACATTAAAATCATAGTGTGCTACTTTTAAGATTGGGAATTTTGATGATCCCATTCTGACACTCTGAAGAATATTTCTACAGTTTTCATGAATGCTACCACAGAGGAAGCATTTGAATAATATATGTATAGGAATTGTTTCAGGACATGTTTATGAGTCTGAGAGAATAACCATATAACATAACTTATTACAAGACTGATATTGATATTTCTTTTCCCAACTACTGAATAGAGAAATATAGAGCCTCATACTGCAATTTAATTATTCAACTTGACAATACTTTAGAAACAATAAAGGGCAGAAATAATTTTCAGAAAGGCTTCAAGTTCAAGACTAGAAAGTTCAAGCACTAGGAAATAGTATTATGAAATTTTCCTATCTCAAATAGAATGCAATTAAGCAGACAAAGGAAAGGCTGGTAGAAGAATTTATTACTAACTAAGATCAGAAGTCTGCCTGTTTTTTTAATGATTCAAGTCATTAACCACATTATTCTACTATGTCTTGCTGACCATAAACAACAGTTGAATGGACTACATTATCTAGTGACTTAATAGTATATAAACTTTTTTAGTCTTATCTGAGAAACCGAAAAGCCTCAGTGTTGAATTCAATCAGTATTTTAAAAAACCCTTGCATGAGAAGGTTGAGAAACACTTGCTGCATTCTATGTTTGTTTATCGTATGCTATCTTAGAGTAAATGCAAAAGGTTTGATTCTCTGGTATACAATAAAAAAATTCTCCTGTGTCCTTTTCTCTGTCAGTCACAACTTCTTGCCTGCTTTTGGATGTCACAGGCAAGGACCTTGACTATGGAGCGATTAAATGATGTGCAGTTTGTCCTTAGCAGTGAAGGTGATAATTACACAGAGAACAGCACCTGAGGAGTAAGGATGTTCCCCTGGAACAAGTCTCAGAATAAAAACATCAGCTGTGTGCTGCTCTCAGTAGCACTGGGCCTCTCTTCATTACTGCCCCATTACTCTTCTGAAATTGATCCCATTTCATCCACTTTAATGGAGTTTAACAAAAAATGTCACTGATGAATTTCAATGTCGTTTTCTCGTTCTGTAGTTGACTTTCTCCAGAGCACTAAAAATAGCACCTTCTGGTCAACAAAGTAAGCAAAGTGAAACAGTTACCAAAAGTTAAGTTCTAGTGGCTCTTTTATTAACAGAATGGTTACAAAGATTTTTTTTAATTAATTTCTTTCACAATAAAAACTTTTTTATTCTACTTTGTAATTCTAAGAATGTATCTCATGCAGTATAATGTGAAATAACATTTAGTCACATGCTTCATTGAGCATAGAATATTTTGTCTTTTTCTATATTGATCATCTTTTCTCTAGGAGAAGCAATGTTATCTCATGTTAAAAAGGAAAAATTAAATTTGTGCTAAAATGAATGCTTTTTTCTTTAATTTAGGTTGTATGTTTGAGCCCTCTATTTCAGAATACAAGAAAAAAAATGCAAGAAAACTGCAAAATATCAAAGTAACATCCTCAGAAAACTAGGAATTCTCAAGGACTCTATGTTGAGTCAGAAAAGGAAAATAGCCCCAGAGATTTGACCTGATTTTCTTCAATAATAATATTTGCCTACAAACAGTTAGTGTGCAAATTCCTTTCAGACAGAAACCAAATATCTGTGTGAAGTACAGCCCAGTCTGCAAGGCAGAGAATTACAAATTGTTCAATGCAGTGCAAAGGCAACAGTGCTCAAAGCAAAATCCCTTTAGTAGTTTCCAGTGTTATTCAGCTTATCTGCTACAGTACCATATGCTGGACAAACAACAATATCCAATGCATCTGTTAAGCCATATGCCAATACCAACAATCTCTTTTCCACTCCTTATACAGAATGAATGCTGCTATAAATAGTTGCTAGTGTAATTTTAGTAGATCTCATATTTGTGTCACATAAATCTAAAACTGGAAATGGAAATGCTAAAACTGCTGAAATATCTTCAGTAGTTGTCAAGCAAAGTTAATAATACACTACTTGTGTGGCAATAGCATTCTTATGTCCACATATTTTTATATGTGACATATATGAGAAATGAGAAAACTGAAAAATAAGAATTAATGTGTAAATTCTGAACTTATAAACTCTTGCTAACAAACTGAAGAACCCTATAAACCATGGAAGCAAGATACAATTTTTCATGCTATATTCCCTTCCTTTAGAAAACCTGAATTTTGTTTAGCAAGGACAGTAGTATTTTTTGCAGAGGAAAGGAAAGACAAGGGAATTTTTCATCAGTTTCAAATCATCCTTTCCTTTGTTTTTTTTTTTTATTTTACTCTTCTTAAAACCCTGGAACTAGGCTAGGTGCTTTATAAAGGCATAAGATTTTGAAAAGTGCAAACAAGCAACTTTGTCTGTATCTTTAAATAGTTAAGACAACAAGGAGAGACTTATTCTAGAAAATCTTGGTTTATGTACCATCTGACTGGTGAGGGATATTTTCAAATCCAAATGGTCTTATGCTGTTTCTTCATTATCTATATCGGGCTAAAAAAAAAAAAAAAAAAAAAAGAAGAGGAAAATAAAGACCTCTTGTTTGCTGCAAATATGATCTGGCCATTATACATCTATCTTATAAAATATTAATAATCAGTTCTGTCTTGGGATCTTGAGATTTGCTCTCTCCAAGTGATATTTGATAAGAGCTATTGTGTCATTTCAGCATTATCTCCAAGGATCAGATTGAGATAGCAGTATTTGCACAAATACAGTTTAAGCACCTACAAATCATTTTACACCACAAATCCATGACAGAAATTATATAGAACAGTACAAATAAGCCTGAGTAAACATAGAAATAGACATAAAGTGTGATCTTCCCTCCCTGGCAATGCTGAATATTTCCCTAACTGTTTGGAATTATGTGGAGTATATTTCTCCCCTCCCACTGTAAAAACTGTCTCATGAGGTTTTGTAATAATGACAAATACCTTTGAAAGAACTGTTGCATTATTTTATAATACCAAAATAATTTTTTATGACAAAGAACTAATGCATACCTTGCAGTCCAAGCAACCACCATAATGAACACAGTGCAGTGTAAGAGACTGAAATGGTTAATGGCTTAAGCATTGTTAAAATCACTGGAAGACTTTTGTCCTCTGTAGCAAAGAGTCAACTGCTCACCAAAGCCCAACCATTGCCAAATATACCTACTAATTTGGACTGTGATGGAACTGGAGGCAAGATAAAAGTTGTATTATTGTCTCATTATTTCAGGTCTAAGGAGAAGAATGTATCCACAAGTGTGAGAGCCAGGCATGATAATGGCTCAAACAATCAGGCTACAAGCTGGGTGTTGAACTAGATAAGGAAAGAGACAAATGAGGTCTTTCTCTTTACACAAATGACTCAGCTGTAGTATGAACAGGGACATTCACGAACAGTCTGAAGGTATTCGTCGTCTCTGCTGATGGCCCACAATGGCCCGCAAGTGACTCCACTGGGCTGACATAACACACAGCTGTAACATCTTAGAAGGTATCAAAGTGATGAAATATCTCATGATCTAGTATTATATCATCAAGTGTAAATACTCCCCAGAGGAGGTACTGGGGAATTGCCACCTAGCCTAATGTAGTGGTTTGAACCTGGCTGGGTGTGAGGTACTCCCTAAAGCCACTCTCTCACTCTCTTCTGCAAAAGACACAGGAGAGAAAATATAACAAAAAAGGTTTCATGGGCTGAGATAAGGACCAAGAAAGANGATAAAACACAGAACACAAAGCAAAAACCCAAGAAAATTGGAAACTTGTAGAGAACCCCTATTCTGTTCAGAGCAGTTCTAACTCTAGCCAGCAGGAGTCACCAGTATGGCCTTGGGAGACTAGGGGGAGCTGTGACCCAGTGAGGGGTCCCGTGGACACAACAGTGGCAGCCACAGCAATGGCGGAGGCATCCGGAATTTTTCCACAGGCAGTGCAAGGGAAACTTTCTCACCATTCCCTGNTCTACCTCCTCCTTCCCAGTGGTGAAGGGAGAGGGGGAAGGGGGATTATGGTCAGTTGCTGTTTCTGCCACTGCTCAGAGAAAAGAGTCCTTTTGCTGCTCCCTGTGAAGTCCCTCCCATGAATTGTTCCAGTGTGAGTCCATCTCACGGTCAACAGTTCTTCAAAGCTGCTGCCACATGGGTCACTATTCCATGGAGTACAGTCCTTTAAAAACAGGTTGCTCCAGGTTGCACAGACACTTTGTTTTAAGACAATTGTACTATTTAAATTTGGAATCAAGAGACTATCAGCAAAATATAGAAAAAGGTACAACAGCTCTTTACTAAATATATATATATATATATATAAAAAAAATATGAATATATATATGTGATAAAACACAGAACACAAAGCAAAAACCCAAGAAAATTGGAAACTTGTAGAGAACCCCTATTCTGTTCAGAGCAGTTCTAACTCTAGCCAGCAGGAGTCACCAGTATGGCCTTGGGAGACTAGGGGGAGCTGTGACCCAGTGAGGGGTCCCGTGGACACAACAGTGGCAGCCACAGCAATGGCGGAGGCATCCGGAATTTTTCCACAGGCAGTGCAAGGGAAACTTTCTCACCATTCCCTGATGTGCAGGGAGGGGAAAAGAAGCTCCTTTGCAGATGATGTCTGCCCACTGGTCTGGGGCAGGTTCCAGTGGAACAGTCCACAAGGAAATCGATACAGGTTCATGTCATGGCATAGGGGTGACACACCAATACTGGACAGCACCACATACCAGCACAGAGTTGGGAGCAAGCAGGGACCTCCTGGGGGCCACTGTAAGACCATGTGAGACAGATACTGAGTGGCAGAGCTGAACATGGGGCCCCATGGCAAAGAGGACAAGGGAGGAGGCATGCAGAGGCAAAGCAGGATGCAGCTCAGCTCCACCAGGTTTGTCTCACTGCAAGGAGCAGCCAACTGAAGAGAAAGGTGGGGTCTCTCTCATGCATACTTTTTGTATTCCCCATTTCCCCATAATATCTTCCTTGGCCCAGGACTGGCACAGCTGTGCATGGTGGCATTGCACAGTCATAGCACTGAAGGCATATCCACTTAGCTGGCCCCCTCACCGCCTGCAGATTTGGACCTGCATATATTGTGCTGTGGAACACTCCACAGGGGGCATCAGCAGTGCTGCTGCCACCCCTTCATGGGACCCACCCCCCCACCCTCCGGGTAGCAGCCATACAGAACCCCCACCCCCGAACCACTATGTA
>WEIV01013013.1:112264-151030 GCA_013390005.1 Calyptomena viridis | reverse complement strand
AGAAAAATTTCCATCAGAATTTAAATCCATAGCATTCAACATGTGTCTCCCACAGGCCACAAGTCCTATCAGAAAACTGTCTCCAGTGTGGGCTTCTCTCCCCATGGGTCAGCAGGTCCCTGCCAGGACCCTGCTCCAACATGGTCCTCCCACAGGATCACAGTCTCCTTCCAGCATTCACCTGCTCCGGCGTGGGCTCCTCCACGGGCCGCAGGTGAATCTCAGCACCCCTGTGGTTCTCCGTGGACTGCAGGGGCACAGCTGCTCCACCATGGTCTTCACCATGGGCTGCAGGGGAACCTCAGCTCCAGTGCCTGGAGCACCTCCTGTCCCTCCTTCTGCACTGACCTTGGTGTCTGCATTGTTGTTCACATGTACTGACTCTCTTCTTCTCTGGCTCCCATCTTCATCTGTCCCTTAACTTTTTTCTTTCTTCTTAAATATCTTATACCAGATGTGTTACTATCACTCCTGATTGGCTCAGCCATCCTGGAGCAGGCTGGCATTGTCAGTGCCGGACATGGGGGAAGCTTCCAGCAGCTTCTCAAAGAAGCCTCCCCCCCACCCCCCAATACCAAAACCTGGCCACAGAAACCCAACACACTAAGCAAAATAAACCCTTCATGGACTCTGCATTTTGATGGACTTCCCTTAATGGATCAAGATTGTAATCATCACTTTGACAAGACTGCAACCATCACCACAAGATGAGAAGGAGAGTACCAATGGGACACCATCAGAATCCTGGAATGGTGATATTTTTCTATTTAATCTGTCTCTCTGTCACTCTTGATCTCCACTCTCTCTTTTTCTTATTTCTTTATATCTGTCTCTACCTCACATTTACTGTTAAATAAAAACATGTACTATTGACTTCAGCATATGGTCTCATTCGCACCTTAATTTGGGCAGAGACATCTCTTTAATATTTTAATAACCAGATCATAACATGCAGTTAAGTGCATTTCCCTGGCTAGATAAAATTTTAGTTCTACCAGTAGCTATAAATCATGGTTTAGATATGCAATTGCTAAACTGTGACAGAAGTTCTCTTTATATGTTCCCTTCTCAGAAGTATACACAAGGGTTCTTGGGTTAGCTTGATCCTTTAATGGTATTCTGAATTTAAATTAAATCCCTTGGGAGGACTTGAATGGTGAATGTTTCTGGGTTTGATCAATTAGTTTGTTATTTCAGCAAACAAAAAAAGGAATATACAGACAAAAATAAATTTGTTTTGTTTGCAAAACCCTGCAACGATAAGACTTATTGTTACATAAATACCTCAAAACTGATCCTGGATTTGGGCTCCAAGTTCTTTAGATGGAACTGATAATCTTCATGGTATGTCTAAAACTATAATTCACGTGTTAGCTTTACAAATATGATGACTATAATAACAATTGGAACAACAAATTATTTAAATGATATTGATGGGTATAACCTGTGATGAGGTGCTGCAATTTTATTTTCAGCAAAATTTTTTGTTTGGATTATCCATCTGTCTTCCTTACTACATAGATTTTAACTTTAGTAGAAATCTAAAAAATCTGAGCATTCAAATTTTTATTAAATGGCATCAATTTTTGTTTAGAATGAAAGAACTTCTGTCCTGATAATTCTGCAATGTACTTTCAATTATTCTGAATATTCTTTATTCACCACTTCTGAATAATTTTTTTCTGAAGACTTTAACCAACCCACAAAATATAAGACATCATCCTTAATCAAAGCAAATGGTAAAAGTTTTAGAATGCCTCAGGCTATGCCGATCATGCCAGAGTTTTGTCATTTCTTCAGATGTATCATTTTCTAAATCCAAATGAGAAAATACAGAGCCTATTTCCAATCCCAATTCTAATACAAATACCTTAATAGTCTGAAGCAATATTCCGTAGAGTGACAACACAGGAAAAGAAATTCCCCTTCACCTAGTGAAACCCTCTCTACCTTATAACACAAACCTCATTTTTATGCACTGTTGTTCTCTTTTCCAATTTAAAGTGACATCCTCCAAGGGCTGTGTTAGAAAGCAGCAGTGGGAACAACTGCCATTAGGAGAAAAATCCTTCCCTGAATTGCTTTGACACCATCTGAAACAACCAGCAGGCCAGCAATCCCACACCGTTAGTTGAAATTCTCTCATTCCTGAAGTATAAGCAGCAGGATAAGCTGAAGCAGCCTAAATCATAAACACATGTTTTGAAAATGAAACTCAGATAATTAGGACAAAAGCAATCTTTGATTACACTATTCCTGGTTCTTATATTGTTTATACTCCCCTTTTAAGTTTTGGAAAGCTCTTCTTTATGAAAAATGTTTGTCAGACATAATGGTTATAGGTAACCTCTAAAAGGTTTCTGTCTCTGGTCTTTAAAGCTAAAGTCTTCAGAGAGAGAGTCTTGGTCTTACATCAGAACGTATTTAAATTGTCTTCATGTCTGAGAATATTTTTGGATCCATAGCTGAAAATAAACATGATACTTCTCCCTATTTCTTGAACTTTTTTACATGGTGAGCTACTTCTCAAGGATTTTGCAGGTGTTCAGAAGAAATTTTCAGATATCCTTCAGAATGAAAATGGGCAAACTGAGGAGGACAGGACTGAATTCCTAAGTGACCTGGTGAATTTACAGCAGTAAGTTCCTTGGTAAAATCTCAATGGAAAAATAAGAACATTTTAGTCCAATACCAATAATACAGAAACAATTGTTTTATTTTTTTAATATTAACACGTCTTTTTATTTTTTTATCTGAGTGGAATACTGTTATTTCATTCCTTAATAATCACCTACCACACAGATGATGACAAAGATAAACCTAAAGAACTTTCATAGCAAAAAACTTGGTTTCTTTCAGTCTGAATAGGTCTATCTTGAATGCTTTTGTTACTTTTGAACTAGTTGTCTGAGAGACAAGGACTCTTTAGGAGTTCCTACCATAGCTTAAGTACTCACAAACAAAAATTCAGATATTAGAGGAGTCACAAACACATTTAATCATCACCAGGCTGGATTTCATTATTTTGTTTCAGATTTATACTTTCATCTGAATCCAAAGTTTATACTTGTGTTTAGAGGAAAAAAAATCCTCATATTTCTTAGGTTTTTTGCACAAAAGACATTTCCAGCATTTTGAACTCTCTTTGACTGTGGCATTTGCATCCTTTCAAAATTAATATATCATTGAAAATACCTGTTACATAAACAACCTTGAAACTGCACTGTTGACTCTAGTATCTTAATAATTAAAGGCCCTGTTTGGCCTCTTTCCCAATACAAATTCATAAAAGTATATTTGTAAGAGATTTTTCACTAGACTACCTTAACAAAAAAAAAGTCCAACTAAAGCAAATTTCTGAGTAATTTAGCAGGAAAACAGTAATGTGGTTTTCATTTAAGTTCATGTTTTTGCATACATAAAATCCTTCTGCCATTGCTGATAGTACCAAGAAACAGATTCAAATGTTTAGGATATTTTTTTAAAATGGCCTACGACATTGCATTAGTCCTCTGTTAAAATATTGAGATCACTACAAACAACCCTTCTGCAGGATGTTCATTCATTCTCCTTTGTATCTATATGAAAAACAAACAATCAAGAATTTCAGAATGAGGAAAGAGAGCACAATGTGAATGTGGTAAAGTAGAATAGCAAGGAGTTGGTGCAAACAATACATGAAAAATTACCCTTGGGGTCCCACACCAGTGTTCAGAAATTGTTCATATTCTGCAATGTGCCAAGGGCTGCTTCACTGACCTATTTTGAACTGTGGAAACAACCAGCCCTGAGTTAAAGGCAGGCCTGTGAGACATCTCAGTTCCTTCCAGAAACATGCTTTTGTGTTTGCATTCTTTTGATATACTCCAACTCAGATATACTCCAACCTGAGCCTTAAAGCTAGAACATTTAAGTGTGAATTTTCATATACAACCTATCCCAGCTTCCAATTTTTATTGCTGTAACTTGCTTACAGAGACCTCTCAGATGGTGTCAAAGCCAGTGTTTCCATCTGCAGACCTTTTAATCTGTGACAAAAGCAATGTAAGATTTCAGTCTATTAGGGTTACCATTCTCTGGAATAGAAAATGACTGTGCTTTATTATTTTTCTAATTTTTATCATTGATTGGAATTTAAAAGATGTATGTTCAAATACACTCAAAAAGATTAACATAACAGTGGGCAATCTGCCAGTTTCCTTTTAATACTTTCATTACAGTAGCACTTAACTGCTTTATTGCCAATGCCTGTACTTGTAAACTAATACACATGGGGTATGGGAATAGGCAATGCCAGAGTCATTGCTACTATTACCTTGGTAACACAGATGTTTGCACAGACAAGTGCTGGGCACAGTTCAGGGGTCAACACTGACCAAGCCAATCCCAAAAGGCAGTCTTAAGGTGCTATATTTTTAGAGATTTACCCATCTGGATGTGAGCTCTGTCATGACACTTGTTCTCAGACCTAGAGTGCAGTCCCTGGTTTGCTTTCTTTAATAGTATAAATATAATTGTTACAGAATTATATGTTGGTGCAGTTAAAATAAATTGCACCTATCTCAAGAAGGTAAAGATATAAGAAGAAAGCAATAAAAGGAACCTCAGAAAAGATCGTTGGAATTTGTGCCAACATATCAGGGTCCTACTGTCTCCTGTTGTCTGCAAATGGTAGAGATTTATGATAACTCTAATGCTAATAGGGGTTCATTAGCCTAAATAGTTATGCTTGTATCCTCTGGTTCCAGATTAACTTTCCATAGCTGATCTAACTGGGAGTATTGTAACATACCATTTTTTCCACATTAAGTTTTTCCTTTTCTTTTTTTCACATTTGCACTCTGAAGGATAAACATGGTACAGGACAACAAAACCAAACAAAAAAAACCCCAAACAACAAACACACCCAAAAAACAACCTGCAATAAAGAAGTAGCATATGAAGTAAGAAAAGCTTATTCTAAGGAAAGAAGGTGAAGAGGAAAAGCAAGGCAGGATTGACAAAACAAGGCACTGGACTGAAGTCCAAATAATATAGAAGTGCATCTGAGGAAATAAAAAATCTCTTAATATCCTGTTTTCCAAGGTGTTTATAATCCTTTGCTTTTCCCACTGGAGACTGCAGAGCAGCAAAGGATATGTGAAAAGATCTCTTCTCCTAGGGAAGTCCTTCTGTCAAAAGATTCTTGCCCTGCTGAATGTTTTCTTTGTTGAAGAGGGAAATGTCATGGGGACTTATATCTGCCAAGGTGAATGTATAACACTTCCAGAGAAAAGCACACATGACAGTCCATAAAAGGAGAAACTGAAGATTTATATAGGCTATACTTCAATATCTGCTGAAAAAAAATCTGGTTTAAAAGCACAGACACTCTAAATTCTCTTGTTACTCTGGTTATTTAAGACGTCTAGCCTATAGTTTTTCTACTATGGTTAGTATTTAAAGTTCACCTCTAAATCTCTCCTAAATAAAAAGTATTCCATCATGCCCTTCCACATAGATGTGATGTTTCTTGGGGAAAAAAAAATAGCCACCAAAAAAGCCAACTCAAAAAACCAAAACAAAAATGCCCAACTAAAACCGCTCAAAACAAAGAAACAAACAAAACCTTGAAAAAAGCCTTCTCCATTATTCTCCTCACTGTTCCATTTCCTGTATTTTCCTTATCTTGTTTGACTTTTGGTTTCTCTGCCCTCACTGTCTTTGTGTATCCCCAGTGACAGCAAATATTTCATTTTTTTTTCAGTTTTATTTATTTTCCTGGACTACCATAATAACTAGTTTTCTATAGTTGCTCTTCCCTCAATATAATACTTCCCAATTGGTCTGTATCCATCTCTGTCTTTATACTCTGCTTGATTCTTCTCTCTACTGTTTCTAGCTGATATTTCTCCCTACATTTTTTTAATCTTATCTTTCTCTATTCTTCTCTCAGTGCTTAAAGCATCTACTTCCATCTAAGCAACATATCTTTTTAGTAACAACAGAAGATATTCATTCTTTCAGGATATGTTGCAGGACTGGGCTTCACCTTTGAGATGTTTTTTGTGGTTTCAATTTATTTAAGATAAATCTACTGTTTACTGTGAGTAAGATCACATTATTACAATATCAGACATACCAGAGCACATTCTGTGTTACAGGTCTATTTCCAGTTACTTCCTCTAGTATGCTTCCCATTGAATCTGTTTCTTCTCTGTTTGTTTTTGTTTGGGTTTTTTTTTAATTTTTGGGGGTATGTTGTTTATACAAAGGAATCTTTTTTTTCATTTGTGTGTGACATCAATAAAAATTAATGCTCTATGAAACAGCCTTGTGCATTTGTGAAGCTTGTTCTGTAGATTAGCATCAAGTGAGGTGTGCAGATCCTATCATCTGGTGCATTCACATGTCAACTGATAGACAGACTAAAGCATCTATAATCACTGACTACAGTAGTCCAAAAAATAGGCTCTTAGTCGCCAAAATTTGAGTCACTGGTTAGTTGATAAATCTTTTGTTTCTTATGTAAAAGGATTGGAAACTGTCTCCAAAATCTTTGTTCTCAGGTTTACTTTATCTGAGTTCAGAAAGAATTTAGTTACTTGGTATTTATAAAATATGAGTCATAGAAAAGACATGATAAAGGAGCCCAAGCTGTAAATCAGTTTTTCTTGGCTATATAGGCTATGCAAGCAGTCAGTTGCTGCAATTAGGATTTGGAAACAGACAATGAATCTATTGTTATTAAGCAGTACAGGTTTTCTGAAGAGATGGAGGCAAATTTCAGTGGTGCATATATAGCTAATAATGAAAAGGTGTTATCTGCATCAAAAGCAGTGCAGCCAACAGATCAAGAGAGGCGATTCTCTCCCTCTACTTCACTCTCATGAGACTGCAATACTGGAGTATTGCATTCAGTTCTGTGATTCCCAGCACAAGAAGGACATGGACCTATTGGGGCAGGTCCAGAGGAGGGCTACCAAGATAATCAGAGGGCTGCAGAACCTCTCCTGTAAAGACAGACTTGAGAGAATTAGAGTGTTTCAACCTGGAGAAGAGAAGGCTCCAGGGACACCTTAGAGCAGCCTTTCAGTACCTAAAGGGGACAAACAAGAGAGATGGAAAAGGACTTTTCACAAGGGTGTGTAGTGATAGGACAAGGGGTAATGGCTTTAAACTGAAGGACAGTCAGTTTAGACTGAATATAATAATAAAGAGTGATAAAGCACTGGCATAGATGGCCCAGTTTCTCTGTCCCTGGAAACATTTAAGATGAGGTTGGACGAGGTCTCAGCAACCTGATCTACTTCAACTCCCTGTTTATTGCAGAGAGGTTGCACTAGATGACCTCTAAAAGGGCCCTACCAACTCAAAGTATTCTGTGGTCATCAAAGACACTTTGGCTTTTGCAAGTGTGATCTAAATACGATAGTTTTTTTACTCATCAACATGTATGTTTACTCAAAAATCTTAAAAGGCAGAGCAGTAAGATTGCAGTAGGTTTATAAATCGCTATTTTTCTTCTTCCTCCAGATGAAATACTTTATATTCTAGGATTTTTTTTCTGATTTTTCTTTTGCTAATCAAACATCATATGTGATTATTTAAGACAAAAATTCACTTTGAAGTCACTCAGAAATAATGTATATAAAATAATCTTTTAAGAAGTTTTAACAACCTGGTTTCAAAGCCACATAGACTTAACTGGGAAAAATTACTTTTATTTATGGCTGTAAATGATCTTAAAGCCTTTAGGTTCTTTGTTATCTATAAAAATGCGTCTGGAGAAAATGGGTCTGGAGAAGATGGTGTCATGCTTTCTTTAAGAGAATTTCTTTTAGTGAGAAAATAGGTGTTTTGGCAAAAAGGCTTACAGGAATGACATACTACCAAGGAAAAGCATTAGCAAACACCAATCTAAACCAATCAGTAACCCATCTTAGTACACTATAAGTTCCTTTGGTTTTAAATTACCCACAAGAGAAAGAAAACAGCAAAAGAGAAAGTATGAAGAAGAAAAGAGAGAGATAAAAGAGAGAAAAATAGTTACCTCCAAGGGTTAAATGTTGTCAGGTCTCTAGACCAAAAGTTGACTAAAGATGCAAGTTCTGTGTGTGTTTTTATATGGTTTGGCCACCATGACCACTCCACCTCAGGTGAGACAGGCAGGCTTCCAGGCCAGTCACATGGTCCTTGGCCATGTGCTTCAGCCATCTTGGACCAACAGGCCCAGCCATGCACTCTAAGTTGAGCCATGAGGCTGCAGGCTTTTGGCTCTGCCACATGTACACACAAGCTGGTTTGTTCTGATCCAAATGATTAATGGAGTGAGATTCAGATCCAGGGTGTCACAGAAGTATAACAGACATATTTTGGATTTTCAGTCAAAGTCTTCCAGCAGTATCAGACTGATTTAGGTAATCTTAGTCCTAGATTTGCCTCAACAATTATTAACACAAAGTTTGCAGAAGGAGCTTTCCAATCTAGAACTCTATGATGAGATATCTTGTTTAGGGTGTTTGGGATGGAGAACATTGTAAAAGAATGTGTTTGAACACAAGGTTACTTCTGTGTGTCTTTATTGTGTTAAGTCCTTACATTTACTACCCATTTCATATTCAAATATTAAGTAGACTCGTCTTTGCCAAACTGCCCGCTTAATAGGAATGTCAAATTTAATGTCAAATTCAATGTCAAATTCTTCCAGAAAAGCAAAAAGTAAAAGGTAGTATTTGTAAAGGCAAAAGAGATATATTTTTTAAATCTTTACCCCTTTTACAATGAAGCTTTTTTTTTTTTCAGGATTCCCTTCAGTATCAGATGTGACACCAGAAATCATATCAGTGCAGTTTTGTGCTACATTGACCTCCTAATGCATAGGAAGTTTTCCTTTGATGTTTAAAGGTCATTAACTTCCTCCTAAGTTTTTATTTTTTTCCTATGCTGCTCTTTTACATAAATGTTTAACCTTGAATTCATACGTTGCTTTTTCATCACACATGAATGTTTAACATTGAATTCAGTGTCTGTCGTTTAATAACTAGAGGAAAGACTTTCAGCTGTCAGCTTTACCTTATGGGTCAAGCTTATGGGAGGACTATTTTTGTCTTCATTTATCAAAGGTCCAATGATCCTCCACCTCCCCATTTCAATCAGGAAATGGTAGTATATTGTTAAACAAAAATGTAAGTATAAAGTATGCAAATAGCAAGGGTTAATAGAAAATGGCAAAGCGGTTCCCTGCAGGGCAACTTGGCAAACCCTTCCATCAATATACTTTTACTCAGATCTCAAATAAAACAACAGTAGTCAGCACTTAATGAATTTATATCACATTTTATGTCTTTCTACATATTACTTGATGGTTTTTTGTCTGCTGTTGCTTTCAGAGATTTCCCCTGTTGATAATGTTTTTGTGTTGTTACCAGGTCTAATTTGGCTTTCAGCTAAGCTTTTGAATTTTTTATAATAAAGTAATTTACAGATGCTAGAAGATAAATTAGCACTGCAAATGCAGTTAAATTGCATAATCACATAGATTGATTTTGTGTTAGCCTTTGAGATGTATAGATACCTTGTGGCATCTCTATCAAGAAAAGGCAGTGAAAGAAAAAACCTTTAAATTTCTCCTGAAAACAAGGAAAAACATGTCAAAGGACAAGAGAAATAATACATCTGTTTGACTGAAATACCTGGTAGTTTATAATGTTCAATATACAAGTAGCACTCAATATTGACATTAACTGTCTCCCCATACAGCATACACCACAAAATACTCTTGCAAGTAAAGCTCAATTTGTATATACAGCAAAGAGTAGGATTTATTTGGTTGGTTGGTTTGTTTTGGCATTGTCATTGATTTGGAAGGAAAATAAAAATAATGAAGGCTTCATTGACTATTGCAGATTTTTATGTTCAGAGGAGACTTCTTGAAACAATTAGGGCGTCTCAGGATTAATATGATCAGGAGAATATGTCCAAGAACACATGCAGAATACAAAACTATCCCACTAGTGGATAAAACCATTTCATTTCATGCAAGGGTTTTTGAAGTTTAGCATGAGAATAAGTGCAATTTGGCTGTTAAGATCTTATGAGAAGAACACTTTCACTTGCAGGGACACTCACTGATAACCACAGCTTTGTTTCAGTATGTTCTAAGTTTCAGTCATGGGGATAGATATGCCAAGAATTTCAATTCATGAGGTTGTACTTTTATAGATTCTATGTACCAAATCTATTGTCCTCAGCTGCTGGCAAAGGCAGTAGGCATCCCTGTATTTATCACTGGAGTCAAGAGAATAACCTATGTCAATCTGCAAGGAAAAATTTTGAAGTAATTAATTTTACTACACTCAGAAAAGCAGAGATTTTTGTAGCATATTCACAGTCATAAAGCCACAAAAATAAATGCAGGGAAAGCTCTGGTGATGTAGGAAATTGAACAACACATAAGCGATCTGAAAATGGCTTGCAATTAATAACTTACTAATTCTCACTGTCAGCCACCATCACTGGTGACACTCAAAAGCACTGATCTAGAGATCTTTGAGCTTCTAGTATTTTTAATGTTTTCCTTTCAAAAGAAATTGTACGAGTTCATCATCAAAGGTAAATCATAACCTGGTATAGAGCCCATAACAGCAAAGAACACAGAAACTTGATAAGAAAAGTGGGAAAAAAAGGGTTCTGGGAAAATATATATATTTGGTCAAAAAACTTGTAAAAAATAAATTAAAAAATAAATAGTATAATAAATATATCTTCAAAAACAGGAAAATGGAGGCAATCAAATGAATGAGCCAATGCAAGGGAAATGGAGAATAGCCTATGTACTGTGACTTACAGAATTGGGTTAATTCAGTTTTTCCTGCATCTGTAATACATATATTATATATATATATAATATATATCATGTATTTTATATATAGAAATAACATTTGTAGGTGGACATTTCATGGTTGAATGAAAATGTCACACATTTGCATTTATTTATTTTGTCGCTGATTTTTTTTGTAAAGGTTATCTTTACTTCTTGGTCTCGTATTTAATTCAGTAAGAGTTATGGCACAGAAATCCAGTTAATAAGATATAAGCATTCACTGTCAACATATGTGTTTAATAATATCTTTATGGATAATTGGCAGCAATATACCTTGCGTAAGGTGTGTTGACAAGTTTCAATAAAACTTGTCACAAAATAAAGAAACAAGAAGCAGTGTGGCATTTGTACCTCTACCATTCTCATGTTAATATGTTCATGAATATGACGAATTCTGTGGGTGTTTCTGAGAACACACTGGGAAAAAAATTACTTATAATTGGAACGACAGGGCAAAAGAAACATGCTCTCTGCTATGCTATGTGAAACAGTTTAAAAAAACAAAAAAACAAACACCTGAAATGTTAATATTTCCTCTCCAAAAATACCTTAAAGAAAAAAAATACTTTGTCTAATTTAACTAGTATTTCCATCAAAAAAGGAAGCAAGGTTTAATAAAATACTAATTAGACATGAACTGCATAGTACTATTTTAGCTAACAGTAAGATATAGTTTTACACATATATTAGTATTCTTACTTACAACCTGAAATCTAGTTGGAGAATGTACTTCATGCTCAGCAGCTTTAAAAGGATTCTTTCAGAGTCAGAACCTGTGCTGGGCAGATTTTTGCATATGGGACAAAGGACAATTTATCATTAAGGGAAACAAACCAGCAGTCTATATGAAAGGTGCATTATAAATATATGGATATAGGTTATTGTCAATGAAGAAGAGACTCAGTATTTGAATAGGAAAGTTAGAGACTTTTTTTCTGTATACAACAATCTATTTAATTCAATGCATCTACTCTTATTAAAAGAGTTAGAATCTAAGGTCAGATTGTTGCTATGCTGCAAGGAAACACTGATACAGACAAAAGTTAACACACCAAAAAAAAGGGAGTGAGTCACAGCCTCTGTGGTTGAACACAGAAATGCAAGGAAAGGAAAAAATTGAGAGCAAAAAAACATTGCTTGGGGTTATTCTTTCAATGTTTCCATAGAGTGTGTGCAAATCAGTATTCTCTAAAAATGAGTTTCCTGTAAAGGAAACTGAAGTTAATCTAGAGTGAAAAGAACCATAGAAATGGTTTAATCATAAATCATTGAGGCTGGAAAAGACCTCTAAGATCATCAAGTCCAACTATTAACCCAGCACTGCCAAGTCCATCACTAAACTGAGTGCCTCATCTCTCCCTGAAGCCACATCTACATGCCTTTTAAAGACTTCCAGGAATGCTGACTCACACTCATAGAATAATAGAATCATAGAATCACAAAATCATAGAATCACAGAATGCTTTGGATGTCAAGAATCATTCAAATATCATCCAGTAAAAACATTTCTACTGTGAGCAGGGACGTCTTTCAATAGATAAAGTTTTTAAAACCCTATATCCTATGAGTTTGAACACTACCAATGACAGTGCATCCACAACATCTCTGAGCCACCTCTTCCAGTATATCACCACCCTCATTGTAAAAATTTCCTTCCTTTTCTTAAATGTAAACCTACCCTCTTTCATTTTAAAATCATTGCTTCTTGTCCTGTCTCTAGATCTTTATAAAGTCTCTCTTTAACCAATGAAAGGCCGTAATAAGATCTGTTATTCTTCCCCTCAGCTCTCTTAGCCTTTCTTTGTAGTAGAGGTGTTTCAGCCCTCTCTTTTTGTGGTCCTTCTCTAGACCCACTCTGACAGGTCTATGTCTTTCTTGCCCTAAGGGGCCCAGAGCTGGATGCAGTGTTCCAGATGGGATCTCATGAGAGCAGAGTAGAGGGGGAGAATAATCTCCCTTGACCTCCTGACTATGATTCTTTTCACGCAGTCCAGAATATGGTTGACTTTTTGCCTGTATCTGCAATGTGCATCAACAAGAAAGAGTCATCTTTGAAGAGCTGATGAAAAGAGTTCCTGAAAGAGAGTTATAAAAGGAAATTAAAAGGATCTAAAAAGAGAGAAAAATACTTTACTACTTTTGAGGCAGGAAGGAATCACCTCTTCAGAATGCCTTTGCAGCAGTTAACTGTTCAGGGCTAAGCATCTAAGACTATTGGTTCTCTTTTATGAGTACAGATTGGCAGGCATCCTCCAGAGAGCTCATTACTTCTTTCATCTTGACCAGTTTTCTCAGGCTGGCATGAATTGCCTCTCTTCACTGAGTACAAGGGGCTTGGATAACTAACATTAGATGATAAGAAGCCTGTCTTTACTTTATTCTTTACTGTCTTTACTCTTTATTTCTGACAAAGAAAAAAAATTTATACAAAAATTATATCGCTTACCTTTGCGGTGGAATAGACTCATGACCTCGTGATGCAAATGGCATTACGTCACCTTTTAACATCATGCCCTGTCACTGACAACATATTCTACTTTCTTTGAAAAAAGTTTCCAGATCAAGGTATTGATAAAATACATTTGTTAGTGAATATGCAATTGCAAAAAAAGTTCGCAGAATACATGAGGGATAAAGAATCTTTAATAAGATGCCAAAAAGGGTTGTCCTTGACTAGTCCTGACAAAAATCCATTAATATATTTTGAAATGCAAGTCTTCTTAGGAATATTTTATATCACAGGACAGTGTGGTTTTGTGATATATTTAACAGTTTGCAGCCTTATAAGAAAACAAAACTATAAAGATTTTTTTCTATTACTCCTAAGTGTATTAAGAAAGCATTGTTAGAATTATACAGTCTAATTTATATTGATTTTATATTTATATAAAAAATATATTTTATCTTGTATATTGTATTTATATTGTAAATTGAAAACCTTTTTTGGACTGAGTTTATTATACATCTTTTTGAAGCAAACTATTTTCTACACTAATTTATTACTGTTCTGTTACTTGTGCTTTTGCCATTTTTCCATACACTAGAATTTTCTATCTCAGTGATGAAATAAAAAAATTTACTATACCTCTTAAAATTACACCAGTAGGACTTTTTTTTTTAAAAGTTTTAAGGAAACACTAGTCCATCATTTCTGAAAGATCAGAACCCATTGCATGTGCTCTGTTACTCTGTAAATTTGATATCAGCTCAGAGTAAAGAATATCCAGATAAATCAAGAGCACTGGTTCCCATACAAACTTACATTTTCCTTGAAGATATCTTATGCAAGAACTGACCAGCTTGAGATTGGATTATTTGATCTAATCAAATAATCCAGATTCAGACTAAAGTATGAAAGATGTCAGCTGATTTAAGAAATGAATGTCTATAATGTCATTTGACTCAAACCAAAAATGTTAAAGACAACATGGAAGAAAAGTCATGCCTTAATTTTAGCAGGTTTTTACTTGGATTGTATTGGATACACTGTGTGAACCATCTGAGCCCTTTGTTCTTCTCAGAAAAGTATCTGCACCACCAGGCTGTAGAGAACTTCAGGCAGAGGAATAAATTACCTCTCTCTTCTGTCTTGCTAAAATTGTACTTTCCCATTTTGATTTGCAATATTAAGACAATAAAGGATATTCAGGCCATCTTATATGCGGTACCATTAGAAATATGTGGTGACCAGAAAACTCAACTGCTTTGTCATTTATAGTTATAGATTATTGGAAGCTCTTTCCTGACTATTGATTTCAAATGCCTTTATGGAAAAGATAGCAATATTTGCCAGTCCTGGATAGGAGTGAGACATTGCAGTATCTAATGGCTCCTCAGTACATTGGGGTGAGGATTCATCTCAAATAGAGATGTTTAGAAGTCCATGGTGTACACATTTACAGGTGAGCTAATTATTTAATGCTTGCTTTATAGTCAGTAAAGAAAATAGTGTTACTTTTAGGAAGTGACTCATCTGAGGACACATCTAGGTCATAGAATCATTTGGATTGGAAAAGACCCATAAGGTCATCGAGTCCAACCTCTAACCCAGCACTGTCAAGTCCACCCATAAACCGTGTCCCCCAAGTGCCACATTTACATGAGTTTTAAATACTGCCAGGGATGGTGATTCAAACCTTCCTGGTCAGCCTGTTCCAATGCCTGAAAAACTTTCCAGTTAAGAATTTTTTCCTAATATCCAATCTAAGCCTCCCCTGGTGCTACTGAGGCCATTTCCTCTTGTCTTATTACTTGTTATTTGGGAAAAGATACCAACCTCCATCTTGCTGCCACCTCCTTTCAGGGACTTGTAGAAAGCAATATGATTGAAAGAGTTCTGTGATGAAGCAACTCATATTTCTTAATTGATTATAAGGACAAATTTAAACTGTTGTGGTTTTAAGTAGCCGAAGTTTTTTATTAGTTGGGGGGGCTATGAGAGAGGCTTCCTTAAGAAGCTGCTGGAGGTTTCTCGGCTTCAAGCTAGCCAAGGTCAGCTGACAATGCCTCTGTGATAACATATTTAAGAAGGAGAGGAGAAAAAAAAAGCTAGGCAGAACATCATGGCCACTTAAGAGAGAGGAGAGCGAGAAGTTTGATTAACACCAAGGTCGGAGAGAGGAGAAAGAGAAGAAGCCTTAAACACTGAAATAGGGCCCCAGCAATCCGTGAGGAACCTTAGGAAAGTGAAGATTTGCCTGCAACCTGTGGAAAGACAGGGAGACTCCACGCAGGAGCAGATAAGTGCTGGAGGAGAGAGGCTGTGATCCTGTGGGATGTTTGATGTCCATGTTTGGAGTGGGGGGCCTGATAGAGTCCTGTAGGCTGTGGGAAGAAGAGACCCACGCTGGAGTAGCAGAGCAGCATTTCTTGGGAGGACTGGTGGCCTGTGAGAACTTACACTGAAGCAGCCAAGTAGCCGGCACCTGAATGACTGCACCTATGGTAAAGTGACTTACGTGACAACAATACCTGAAAAGCTGTTGTCAGTAGACAACAGACCCCACGAGGAAAGCTGGGGTGGGACTCTCTCTCTTCTGAGCAGCAGCAAAGGCAACGTCTGACTGTAACCCCCCCACTCCTGCCTTCCCATGCTGCTGGGGGAAGGAGAAAGATCTTAAAAGGAAGGGGTGGGGGGAGAAAGGTGTCTGTAACATCTATCAAACTTCTCACTCTTAAACTCTTAAGCTCTGATTTTAGTAATAGTAGTAGTGAATACTTAATACTCTAAGTTAGAGCCTGTTTTGCTTGTGTGAAGTAGTTAACAAACAGTTGCTTGTAACCCTTATCACAAAAGTTGAGGGGGTTTTTTCCTTCTCTGAGAAATTTTGGAGGTTTGTGTGTGCTCTCGGCATTTAGCAGAAGTCAAACCATAAAAATTGGGCTCAGACATTCTCCACCTTGTAATTTATGCCTGCCTTTAAAGAAATAAATCTCACCCAGAATCATAAATCCTCACAGCAGACAATCAAAATTTAGGCAAAAATGTATTATTTCAAAGAATAAAATTTAATTATATTTCAGATAGGAAAGCTACGATAATTTTACATTTCCTGAGATTCATATAACTTTGATTAGTATTTCTTATATTAAGAAGCGTGAAATCTTGGAACAGTGGTTTTTCTTAGAAAAGAATGATAAAAGAAAACATAAAAATTGAAATAATTTGGCTTCCTAAAAGGAGTTTGTCTTACAGCCCCCACAGCCCTTCAAAACTGTGATCACTGGAATGAACATTTCTATAAATGTCTTCTTTTTTCTCTGTCAGTTTAGCATTTTGCTAAATAGAAGAAGGTAATAATTTAACTTTATTTAGAAATTGGCAGGGATAACTTAACTTCCAAATAAGTACTTTTGTGCTAAATTGTAGTATAGCTGATGTACCTTGACAATCTTGAAATTACAAGGACTTGTTTTTAATTTGGGAGACATGTGCATAAGTGATATTGTTTATCATTAGCTTTTATTTCAGAAATTGTAGACTTTCTTATAGTAACTATATGAATAGTTTTCCCTCATAGATTATAATAAATATACTGTCAAATAATACATTTTGCACACAATTATATCAAAAATATTGCATCTCACTGTAGCAGGCTACCAACTGTTTACATATAAATCAAGCATTTACTGAAAAAGACTAGAGAAAAATGGATTAAGGTATGTAAATGAAAACTCCAAACACATGTTTCATTGACATCACAGATATATGCACTGGTTTATTGCAGGGTAGGTTTTAAAGCTCATTTCTTTAACAAATTTCATGCTGAGTATGACATTTGAGAAAAAAGAGTAATTTTTTTTGCTTGCTTTTGTTCTATGATAATCAACATGACCTGCTATGCATAAATGTAGCTTTGATTATCTAATCCGCATTCGGAAGCATGCAGGTAGTTTTATGAAAATCTGATTGCTGAGTAGGGTTTTGTGAAGGCACAAGAAAAACATAGAAGAAGACCTTGAGCAGAGGGCTGTGTATTAAGAAAACTGAAATATAGAGAACATGAGTTGGTTCACCAAGAGGACAGAGAGTAGAGAAGAAAGCATGATTATTTTGCAGCAGTTTGTGACATATAAAGTCTAAATTGAAGAAGAGAACAGGACAAGTGACAGTCTTTTCTGTTACAAGCCCTGAGCAGCTTTCCTTTGAGTTTATGGAAACAGAACACATATTTCTGAAAATAGCAGGTTTTGAGTGAGGCTAATATTATTTGCTCCTCTATGCTATTTTAAATATTGCAAAGCTTATGTTTGCACTGTGAGCTGTGGGATTGTGCCATCAGTGCTTTATGAGACAGAATCTTTTGGCAAATTACTTAGCACTCTCCTCAACTCATCACTGAAGCCAAACTCTGATGAAAAAAACAAAATTTAATGAACAGCAAGAGAAAAGGTATGCCTAGGATATTCTGGAACCACACAGGTAGACATTTAAGAAATTCAGAGGAAAATCTTGCAAGTCTGAAAGACAGTACCAGTTAGAATCTAAACTGGACAAACAGCTCATACTTACTGTGTGACAGGAAGGAAAATGGCCTGAGGAAGCAGAGAAAATTAGCAGGCTTAGGAAAAACGGTGAGACAGTTATAGGTGGAAAACATAGAGGCTAATAAAGGGAAAATATCTGTTCTACTTTTCTTTTAATGAAGCATCCACTTTTGGCCATTTTTGGAAACAGAATGCAAAACTTAATACCAAAATTTGAAAAAAAAATGCTGAATTAGCTGACTTAAACATCACTGAAAAGACTTTAATGCATAACTACCAATATATCTTTATATCTACAGATAAACATCCAATATTGTATAACTTGCAGAAAACCTGCAAGAATTAAAAGTCATTTCCTTCATATGAAGTCAGAACTTAATCCCTGCAATGTAAATTAGTTACATGTTTAAGTGTTTAAAAAGTGGTACAGATATTAGGATAAGAAAACACACTGAAAGTGCCAAGAAATATTATATTTCCATGGAAAAATATTTGCATACTGATAGAGCTGTAAACTCAGTAAGATCTTTTAATTTATTTTACAAAGATCAGAAATGCATGGTTGATATTAGCAAAAAAGCACTTATCCTTTACTCTACTTGCCCAATCTGAAGAGTTGTTTTGAATTCACTTTTCATGTAAAAAGTAACATTACCTGTTCACTTAGTATTTAGAAGCCGTATTGAGAGGACATTAGGTGAGTAGAGAAGATGATAATCTACTCTTGTTGTCTAAATGTAAAAAAGAACATAAAAAGGATTAAAAAAATACTCATTTTTCTGCCGGCAGATTGTCAGAGTCCAATATTATTTGACGAGGTTCTTTTTTTATATTCCATATGAAGAGTTTAATATTTAACACCTCTTATTTGTATATGTTTGACATTACATTGAATTTTGACTTACCAGAGACATACATCAGCATACTGAAATCACAACGCAAGTACGCTGAGCAGACTATAGCAGTTGCAATATACACAATACGAGTGTGATTCCTGTTAATGGTCTTTGTGTGTTCACTGTCATGACATGGGGAGTCTCCAGCCACAAAGAAGAAAAGGATTCAAGCCAGCTCAAGCCACTTGTTCTCTTCAAAGTCCATTCCTTTGGTTGGTTGTTTTTTACTCTGGATTGGACTGAGCCATGTATACTCTCCTCCTGTGCTTTTCTGGCTAGTCCAAGAAGACATTCACAGGCCTTTGATAAATACTGAGAAGACCACTTACACAACTGATAGAGCCACTCAACTGTTTCAGCTAGTTGAGCCAGTCAACTGATACAGCCATTTATCTAAAACAGAGATCACTCTGTTGTTCCGTGTTTGTTGAACTAAGTTCAGCTTTCCTTACAATAGTTCTGATCACTTCATATGTTGTTCTAGCTTGGACTCAGCTCTGAATACACCTCCTATGGCCATTTCCTCCGAGATTTCTTCCATTGTAGGGGCTTACTGCTCAATCACAGAGATTTTTAACTTTAATCTTCTAGAGAAGCAGGCAGAATGTACCTGAGTAATCAACCTACAATTTTAATTGCAAGTGTGGCTAACATATCTGTGTCCATAATATGCAGAGAGGTGCAGCCCTCACCAAAAAAAAATCTAGAAATGAAACAAAAATTGAAGAAATATGTTGGAGTCCAGGATGATGAGACTGCACCTCAGATTGCCCTGGAGGGTCTGGGACCCTTACAGAGACCCCAGGAGGATACAGTTTTTGATCTGTGTCTCTGGGAAGGGCTTCCAAAACTGATGGAAGCAAGAGCAGCAAAAAAATAATTTGGATTGTGGTTTGGTTTGTAATAGAGGTGAAACTTATAGTTTTAGGTTTTGTAGTATAGATATAAAAGAAAACAAGATGGAGGATTTGGGGTGTTGCCCTGAGTTCTTCTTCTTCTTCTTCTTGCTCCTTGCACTGCAGCAGAGCTGGCATTTAGAGATTGGTAGAATAGATTTGAGGTAGAGAAGGCGTGTTAGTAATAATTTAGGATTATTGGTACCGGATTGTAAACAGAAGATATGCTATCAGTTAATTGGTCATTAATGTCCTTAAAAACCTAGATACAGCCACCATTTGAGGCATTCCACACCCTACTCCCTCTTGCTTTGTGCTTCCACACTTTGCAGCAAATGCTTTTCACAGCACACGCTCTGGTATGTTAAACCCAGGTTTGGGTGACATGCTGAAGTTGTGATAAAGCTTAATAAACAGCAAGAAAAACTGAGAAGCTGCGAGTTTTATTCCTTTATCTGGTACTGGACTTTGATAATAAGAAGAGGTACTCTAGCAAACAACCAACAAGTACCTCGTGAGAAATAAAACCTTAAAATTCAACAGCTCACATTTCTAAGTAGACAGCAGATATTCTTTTTATTCTTGTCTTCTTTACCCACTCTTTGTTATTGAGAGTGCTCTCTGAGATTTTTCTCTGTTTCAATGCAAGGTGGTTTTTTTTATTGAATTTGGTTAAAACAAAGAGGCTATCAACAGGACTAAAGTCTGCTAAAATTAACTAGTTGAACTACATTATTACATCAGAAAAAAATACTGCAACATAACGTCTATTTCTGTACAATGCTTAAGGTTTCTCCAGGTTTTTTTTCTAAGCTAAACAAAGCCATTCTATATGTCCTTATAAAATCAAAGATTTACTGAGAACATCATAATTGGGGAAAAAGTTACTTATCAACATAAAATTTCTTGTTAGCCACAAAGCTGCAAGTTTAAACAATTTAGGAAGTAGATTAGGATTACAGGACCAAATAGAATAACTCCAAAGATCCCTTGTGGAGTTGTGCCAGATGTTCACCAGAGTATCTGTGATCAGAATCCACTCTTCAGACTTTAATAGAGACATTAATAGAATGTATCGCCACCAAACACAACATATAAAATGCATAGCCTTAGTTGCTTACAGAGCAAAAATCTGTTACTCTTTGCAATGCTAGCACAGTCCTCAAATGCATTTAGACAAACACTGCATAGGCCGGCTTTTTTCATGCTTATTTTTGGTATTGCATGGGAATATTTCAAAGCTATATTGATTTCTATTCTTTCTATGGTTGGTTAATATTACAGGAAGTCATCAAGTGTATTAGTATAGAACTGAACAGAAATATCAGTGCTTTTCCACAGAAACAAACAAACAAGCAAGTCCTTTGTGATTTCATCTAGGAATATATGTATGCAAAAAATTTTGCCACTGAAATATCATAGTATTTCCACACCTGTTAAAGAAATTTCAGAATTTACTAATACCCAATAAAACTGCAGCTCTACAGGTAGAAAATTAATTGGCTGTTTTGGTGGTTCTTCTTTTTACCCCCAGAGGTTTCATCTCCAGCTTAAATGTTTTCACATCATAACCTTGTAATACAGCATTTGTATTCCTTAGTAGTTGTGTTTGGGTTGACAGGAATTCAGTGCTTACTTATAAGAATATAAGAGTTAATGAAGACAAGATTCCTCAACAGATCTTTTTTTCAACTGTCCCTGTTCTCAAGACATGAAATTCCTTAGGATATTAAACTTGCACCTGGCACCTGCGGGGTTTTTTTGTGCTAGTAGCTGATTTTGAACCATTTTGTTCATCATAGTTTCAATTCCTACCAAACATACCAGTTCTGTTCTTATAATGTGTCAATAGCACAGCATGACAGATGATGCTGAAGCTACCAACACGCTCAGAATATTAGTAATGAGAAAAATCACATTCAATTAAGGTAAATGTAGATCTCATGCTCTAGCAAGAATACAGGATGATATCTAAAAATAAGCAATCGTTATTCTAAACCAATGCCTATCTTCCTGCACAAATAAATTACATTTTATAAATAGCTGCTGTGTGAGTGAGAAATGGGAATGTTTAAGTTATTTCTGTCTACTGGAATTTATTAAATAAGGGCTTGTGTGATGGACAACAAGTCATCTCATATCAAATGTATGCAATTTAATATTGAAAGACATTTTATTTCTCTGTGGAGTAGCTGTTTTGATTAGCTGAATGTCCATGTCATGCAAGTACTTGTGAAAAAAAAATTCCAAATGTCACTTTTTCAGGATCCTTGTCATTAGTAGATGTGGGGAAAATCCAGCAATTTACCCAAGGAAACATTTTCGATTACATATTTAAATATTTTAAAGTATGTGTTTTAGCTGCACTATAGTAGAAAAAAAGATGTACTCTGAAGGAACAATCTGATGCTCTGGGGGGCAAAGGCAGGCTGCAAGGAAATTTTGCTTACTGATGGTTTTGCTCACAGAATCATTGCATGGCTTGGCTTGGAAAGATCATCTTAAAAATTGTCTAATTATAATGCCCTGCCATGGACAGGAACACCTTCCACTTACTGGATCTGGTTCCTCAAAGCCCCATCCAGTCTTACTTTGTACTCTCCCAGAGATGTAGCATCCACAGTTTCTCTTGTGAGTTCCCTTCAGGTATTGAAAGGCTTCAATTAGGTCACCCCAAAGCTTTCTCTTTTACAGGATGAATAACCACAATTATCTCAGCCTTTCCTCTTAGAAAAGGCGCTTTATCCCCCTAATCCACTTGGTGGCCCTCCTCTGGACTTGTTCCAACAGGTCAATGTCCTTCTTGTGCTGGGGACTGCAGAGCTGGATGCAGTACTCCAGAGCAGTAGAATCATCTCCCTTGACCTGCTGGCCATTCAAATGTTGCTACATGAAGAAGGGAGGGTCAGAGAACAGGTGCCGTGGCCCCTCCTCAGATGGCTGTACCCCGACAAGCCCAGGAGCTCACAGCCACCCTGAGGGGCTCTGGACAGTTTCGGGCACCAGGCAACCAATCGGTCCTCCACGGGAGGACTCGGGTTACTCGGCGACTCAGGGGCTTCCAACCAGGCAGTACACCCTGCCTCACACCCCGCAAAGGGCTTCTTCAGTGAGGGCAGTTCGCCAGACCCTGGCTGGTGTCCCTGGAGGAGGACCGGTGGACCAGCTGCTTGACGAAGAGGACAAAAGATGACCCTTGTGGGTGGTGTAACAAGGAAGGTTTATTAGAGGTCTATGCCTCTAGAAGAATCAACCCACAAGAGCCCAGACAGGTCTCAAACATGGGTTTAACTAGGGGGCACAAACAGGGGGTGGAAATGGGGAAAGGACCAAGCAGGGGAGGGAAGGAGTGGGGTTTAGGGATGATTGGCATGAGAGGAAGCCTAAGGCCTTCTACTCAAGCCAACGAGGGACCGAGTAACTTGGAGAGACAGGGGAGGTTCTGGAAGAAGGGAAGGGGTCAGGGTACATATATGGGATGAGGGTGGAGGGACCCAAAGGTGGGAAAATTGTGGGAGGGAAGACACTGGTGGGGGGTACTAAGTGGGATCAAAGGAAGGGGAAGACCGGGGCAGTCCATTTACAAGCAGGGCTAATAGGGGATAACTGGGGATAACAGAACTGTACATAAAATGAAATATAAATGGATATATGAACTTATAATATACACCGCCACAAACAGGTAAGTAGGATTCTTGTTTAGCTAGTGGCAATTGCTGACAGCCTTTTGGAAAGTTTTGATGGAGACTTCTATAGAGGAGAAAAAAAAATATTCACAAGGGAGAAGCTTTACTAATGTGGACAACACAGAGAGAAAAAGAGGGAAGTTTGATAAGTGGAATCATAACTAGACAAGAAAGACTGAAACCCTTGTGGTGTACACAGTGAAGTCTCAGAGGCAGAAGAAAAAAAGGATTTCATAGGAACTTCATCTGAGACTGTGAAGTTGACTGTAACCTAACAAACTGCTAAAAGCTGATGGCTGAGATTCTAATTCAAAGGAGGCCATTCTGTTGGGATACATGGATGTACTGGGTCTATCCGAGCCCCAGCAGCCTTAGCAGTGCTAGGAGATAACACTCCACTGTTTTGACTGCTGTGAGGGAGAGGCAGAGGGGACACAAGCGGATCAGGTGGCCCAGACTGACCAAAGGGATATTCCAGACCATATGACATCAGCTCAGATATAAAAGAACAGCAGGGGTGGGGGCACGGGGTTGTCTCCGATGGCTGCCTGCTGAAGGGACAACCAACGCGTAGGGCCCTGCTTCTCAGGACGCGAGCTGACCTCGTGGAATGGGAAGTAGAGATTAGATTCTCTTTTACTTTGCTTCCTGTGCATGCAAATCTTTTTTGCTTGTATTAAACAGCCTTGTCTTAACACCCATGGGTTGCTGTCATCTTATTGGTACTTGTGTCTTGGAGTGACTTTATATGTATCTCATATCCTTATTTTATGCCTCTAAAACTGAACTACAGAGTGAAGAGAAAACCCAGCTAGGAGAAAAAAAAAAAAAAACAACTTTTTCAAAACAGTCCCATGTTATGAAGGTCAGAGATTTCGTGGCTCCTGTTGTTTTTCTTCTGAGTTGTCAGCGTTGAGTTTTTTTTCTCCAGTCAGGGAGTTGTTTTCCCCCTCCCCCCCCTCCCCGGCTTAGGGAATTTTTTTATTTTATTTTTTTTTCTCTTTTTCCCTTGGGGAAGGAAACAGACTGTTGGATTTTCTGGCTCCTTTTTTTCCAGGATTTCTTTTGGGGTTTTTTTGTTTGTTTGTTTGTTTGTTTTTTCCCTTTTTCCTTGTTTTGGTTTGGTTCATTTGTTTTCTCTTCTTTACTGGACTCTGCTTAAACACTGGGACAAAAAGGCCTTACTGGACTCTTCCACCAGCCTGGACCCTTGGGGGGCCCCCCCCCCCACCGACTCCGATACAAGCAGGAGAGAGGGACAGAGGGACTTTTATAATGTGATCCTTGGATATATTTCAGGTTGTTTTGGTTTTCTTTTTGTTTTCTTCTCTTTTCCGGTGGCAAGATTTTCATTTTCCTTTTATCATTGGCTTAGTTGTTCTAGTATAGTATATTTGTCAATAAATAATTTTTTTCCTTTTCCTTTTTACTTCCCTTTGAGGAATTTTCTTTTTATTTGGTGGGGGAGGGTGAAATTGAAATTTGTATCAAACTTACAGAACTTGGCACCCAGCCAGGGTCAACCTATCACAATAGACAAGGGAGAATTTAATTTATAAGTTCTTCTATTTTAATCTTTTTCTTCCAATATGTAATTTTCTCACTTTTTGGTCAAATATAAACTGTCTTCAGGATGGATGAACTTTTCAAGTGTGTGAACCAAGTGCACTGAGAAGATTATGGTATGCCAATGTGCAATCTGCTTGCAGTTTCTAAGATTTTAGACTCTTACATGGGATTCTCCAATGCAGCTACTGGAGCAGAGCCTGGCAATGGGGAATGAGCTCCTGTTCTTGCTGCTGGAAGCAAATGTGCTCAAAGTAATTCAGACACCCCACCCCCTTACTGTTGAAAAACTAGTTAGAATATTTAAGATAAATTCAAGTGTGGTTTACCTCAGAGCTCCATTGCAGCTTTAGTTATGAGGACTTTGACACTAGCTTGCTGTATAGTTTTGTAGACTTGCAGTGTAGATTTCTGTCATATTAAACCTTGTGATAATATTATCTCTGTTTTCTTCTTTGTCTATATTTTTTTGCTCAGTAGTGGGTGATACTGGAATTACCTTGCTTTGTGCTGAGACATATAATGACTACAGGAAGCAGAGAGTCTCTTAATAAGGTTTCAGAAAATGGATAAACTAGAAAATGGAGGCATCTTTGTGTGACAGGAGAATCAGCATTATTTGTTTTTCCTTCATAACAGAATTTCTGTTAAAAAATATAAAACACTTCTCTGGGCTTACTCCCAGAATATATTTGCTCTTCTCACTGTTCCATGTGAATATTTTAATGATTATATAAATGCATTTTAATAACTAAATGAACAATAAAAATTATGTGTTCCTGTTCTTGGGTGTCACTATTTCATGGCACATGATGTCTAAGACTATGAAACCGAACACAGCACTTTCAGAGCACAGAGCTTTCAGAGCTCAGCTTTCTTTCAATGAGTCACACCATCTACATGGATATATCTTTTGCTCTCTCACAAACGCATCTGTGGGTATGGGCTTGCCTTCTCACATACTCCTCTGCTTGGCTCTTGTAAAGAATGTGTGTGTGTGTTTTCAAGAATGGATTCGAGAGGAAATAATTCATCAGGTAGGTTTCTAGCACGGAATTGATTGGTCTTTGGAACCATTACCTATATTGGCTGTGCACAGGGAGTTTGTATAACACAAATCTGACTGTTTGTATCTGTCATACAAAAATAAAGATCATAATGGATACCAGACATGCAACCATTACATGTCAATTTAATTGCAATGATCCTTGATTTCTTTAACTTTTACACATTCTCCACACATCTAATTCTCCATGCAACTTCATTCCACTGGATGGAAAAAGAAGTCACTTTCTTGCAACCAAACATCCCTGTAAGTAAATTATCAGTGAATGGTATTTTCAAATGGTTCATAGTGCCTGCATCTTGCTGAGAAAAATTATTGTCTTAATATCATTGCAAATTACAACAGAAATATTATACATACTAGAATTGTATTGAATGTTTTATTGAGGAAAACACTGGATCTAAAAAAAATATATAATAATTTAAAAATTTACACCATGGTGTTCCATACATTCTTAAAAATTAAAGCTGTCTGGCCTGGCTATATTTGCTTATGAAAAATAGCTCAGTCTTAAATAAAGCCATAAAAATTGCATTCTTCTCATTTCTAGAGGTAATCAGCTATGACATTCAATGACATAAATCTTTGCTCTATTCATTTTCTTCTTCTCGGAAAATAAAAATGAAATGTGTACAAAGGTGATGATCTGAGCAATTGTAATGCAATCTCCACCCTTTCTTTCAGCCATTTTAAAGCTGAATGCATGCTGGAAGAGTTTGGAGGCTTTTCATAAGATAGTCTGAGAAGTTTATGAAAAATTATTTCACTCTTACTACCTTTGTTTACCCATTGTTTTCCATTCTTTTTTTTTGCTTTCAGCTGTTAGGAATGAACTTCTGAAAAATGTTATATCAAGTTTTCATAACATTTATAAGGTTCTTGGGGCTTTACACTCAGGCTGTAGCCTTTTGCTCTCAATGGAAAAAGCCTCTGTGAAGAGGATTTTAGCCCACTGGTATTGATTTAATGAAATATTTAAGCTTGAGAAGGAAGACTATAATATTAGGTTGCTTACATTAGAGATGGTAATGTTTCTATGCTTTTAAATGATAAAGAAAGAACATACACACAATACGTATATTTTGCACAAGATACAGGGGGGGAAAGCAAATCCACACGTAAGGATTTGTTTATTTCAATTTTAAAAGACTCTGATGGCTTTTCATTCAGGAGAATGAATGAATTATTGATGGTTTCTTTAACCAACAAGGTAATATTTTTATCTGTACATAGTTGTATGAATTTATTCAAAAAAAATTATGTGGAAATTCTACAATATAAAAGTTAGCTACCATCACTACATTATGTTGATTTCTTGGATCTGATGTTATACTCACAGTCTGCAATAAGAACTTCACGAATTTTGACGCCTTTGTGAAGATATGTTAGCAAACTGAAGTGAAACACAATTTATGAATTTTCTTCTACCAAAAAGGTATTTGACATTGCAACCAGGTAAGGAAGCATAAATACCTAAAAATATTGACCCTTCAGAAGAGTCCAGATACATTGAGGTGATGGTGGAAGCCCCAGGTGAGTGAGGGAAACCCTGAAACTCAAGAGTTATGTATCTGCTCAGGTTCAGGTGGGAACACCTCTGGTACCTTCTCTGGGCAGTGGAATTTTACACAGGATGATACAATACTGTGAGTCATGGAATGCTTCAAGAGTCTTTGACACCTTCTAAGATGTTGCAGCTGTGTCTTACATCAGTGCAGCTGAGTCCATTATGGCCCATTATGGCTTAACAACAAGAGATGAGTACCTTCAGTTTGTGATTTATCACAGCTGAGTAATCTGTATAAGAAGAAAGAAACACTACCTCACCTCATAAGATTTTCCTAATTCCTTATCTCATTTAACACCCAGTTTGTAGCCTATGTGGATGTCACATGAGGCAAGGGGGGGGGGTACACATGTGGTGTTTGCCCAACCCTTTCAGAGCAGTGATTTTCTCGACTCTTAGTGATTTATTTGTCTGTCAGTGCCCCTGCGGAGTCAAAACTTTTGTGTCCAGTCTGTCAGCATCCCATAAGAAGACCCTTCAACAACATTCCTTAACTTGTCTCTCTGTTGACCCACCTCTTCTGGCACAAAATCAGCCTCCTGGAATGGTTTCAAGGCTCCTAGCTGGTCTAGACCAGCTCATTATCTATGTTTTCCTTTCCATCTTCTTTATCAGTGTCTTTCTCAAAGTAGGAGAGGCCTTCTTCTTTATTGAACTTTCTGCCTGTTAAAAAATTCTAACAAAGAATGATAAACACCCTGGGAACTGAATAGAAACTGTCTAAAAGAAATGAAGGAAACTTTTGAAAATTTTCCAAGTCTAATGAGTAATAGGTGAAGCAATAAAATATGATGCATTGCCTAAAAAACCCCAAAACATTTGGTTTCTGTGGAGCCTCCCTCTTATCTAAGTATCAATGGATGTCTGGGTTTAGTTTTCTCTGAAGAGCTGTAAACTTTAACAAACTGAGACATTAGAAAATTAAAAGAATTAAAAGCAAAAACAAGACAGTTTTTTATTTCTTTTTAAAGATTTCTGTAACAATAAATGATTAAAATTTATGAGAGACACCATACTTGAACCCTGACTGGATCAATCAATAGCACAAGATTTTCTGTAGAGAATTCAGCCACACACAACATCTAAATATTGAGATCCTCTGCATACTAATGTGAAACACCACAGTTTCAGCTTTATAAAAATTCAAGTATAACCACATACACACCAAAATAATCACAGTTTTCATTAGCAATTTCTTTAGGCTTGCTAACAGATGCTGCTGTAATTAAAAAAAAAAAAGAATCTTTGGATCTTATATTCTGAGTAACAGCTTTTCTAGTATATGCAAGTAGAGAATTTGTGATTCCTACATACTAGCACAATATTCTGTGTTGTCTTTCAGTGTGATCAGTCTCTATGGCCTACCATTTTTCTAATGGCATATTAAGTTGTAGAACTAAAAATTGATTTGCAAGAAAGAAAGCAAAATTTAAAATTAAACAACTGTGAGACTGGAAGATATTGAAAGAAACAGGAGAATACGAGCAAGCAAGATATTTAGTACAAAATCATCCACAGAACACTTACTGTTATGATGACTATATACGTCATAATATATTCATAATACTCTGGTAAATTTCAGCTGTCAGTATAATGATCAAAAAACAGAGTAAATGCAGTGTACTACAGAAAAAGAGCCAGGAGAAAAAACAAATATGTCAGATAAAACAGAATTATTTACCTTTCATAGATCATCAGCATGGCTCTTTCCTGTATCATTATAATATTCTGCTATCAATGCCATCATTGTGGAATCCTCAAATACAGAGTATTGTCTTCAGAGAAGATTCAGGGCCTCTATAGCTCTCCTTGGTGACAACTTTTTTTTATTATAGTGATGGCATATAAAGAAGTAAATACTCTCTGATCACAATTAGTCACAAAACAACTTGTTGCTTTGTGAGCCTATGAGTTTGCACAAGAAGAGAAAACGTGTGTGTAAAATCGGAGAACTATTTGTCTGATTGCACTGGAGCGTGTGGATGTGGTGTGAAGTCTCCCATCAGCCCAGGTTTTCTCAGGGATGCATAAAATGTCTCTTTAATCTGGAAGACTTAAATGCTTAAAGCTCAGTAAGATGATCTTTCTCTTTGATCTAACAAATATAGGAAACTGGAAAAGTCCATTGTAATATGATTTTAATGTTCCCAACTCATCTTGCATCTACATCATCTATTTATTACTCAATTCCATTAAATTCTCTTAGTTGATTCCTCAGAGTAACAGAACTCAAATAGGGTGTTTTGCGAACAATAAAAAAAAGAGATCCCTAGCAGTTTGCATTCTGTATGTTCTGAGATTTTTGAATCAAATTAACACATAATTTGCATTTGTTGCTATTCTTTAAATTTTTTTCTCCAGCCTTGGCCCACAACATGCTTTGATTTTCAAATTATATTTGAATTATTAGCAGGTATTCCTATTCAGTGTTTGCTTTGACTAATTCTCAGCAGGCAGCCTTAAACTTTAGCAAAGATTTATAGCATCTCTGAGAAAATTAAAGGAATCTGTGCTACAGAAAATGAAAAATAACAAGCATGAAAGTAGAATTTCTGAATGCACATTTAGAGATTTTTTTACCCTAATCACAGATGAAGTGTACACTGACTTAATTCAGCACATGCCTGGGATTCATCTCTCCTGACTTTACTGAACATTGTGGAGTTGTCTTCTGTTACTAGAACTTCCCCAGCTGACTGGTAATTCACAAACAAGGGCCTTGTCTGTGGTAATTTATGGTATATCTCTGATTCTGTCACTTCTGTGTCATTTTTACATTGTCTTTAATTTCTCCCGCTCAACCAAGGCTGACACAAAATTAGGAACCCATGTTATATCTGATGGTTCCAAAAAGGATCATTGTCTTAGTACATTTGTACAGACCTGCAGATCAGACATCATATTCATTAGGTATAAAGCAGAAATGAAAAAGAGAGGCTAGAACTAAATAAGAAATTGTTTAGAATGTCAAACTGCATGACCTCTTTCTGGATGAAGGTAGGATGATATCAGGAAGCTTAAAGAACTTCATTAAAGCACCTCAGGAATAGTTCAAATTCTTTTTTGCTCCTACCAGTTTAATCTACCTGTAAGTGCACACACACATTCTGAACCAGTTTTAGAAGTACATTCTAATGCTAATAACATTAGTGCCATCACTCCTCCTGGTACCAAGACCACGGGAATTTCTTTAAAAACAGCAGTCTGCTGAACATCTGGAGACAGAAAATTGAGGTATTCCCTTTGATTACTTTGATTTACCTCTAAGATGCTCATCCTAAATGTCACACTCAAGTACTAGAAGATTCAAGGCAGAATGCTGTAATCTGTACTCTTTTTCTGATTCAGGTTTTTTTTTTTCATAGATAATCTAAAAATCAAGAATCTCTGAGATTCAAAGTCAGCTTATAGAAATTCACTGATTTAATAAAGTGGAATTAATTTTCAAGAGTGCCCAAAGTTCTGTTGGGCTTGACTGACAAGGACTCTGCAGAAAGTTTAGCCTATGTTTTCCCAGATCAAGGAAATTCCATCTGTGTTGGTTCCTAGCTGTCAAGCAGCACCAGGACAGAGTTTGTGCTAGAGCTGGGAAGTCTGAAATTTGTGCAGGCTTTAGGAAATCATGTTTAACTTTTGTAAATCCACTGTTACAAAGAATTCAGCTCATATGAAAATTTCCAGTACCTGGCTGCCAACTCTATAGACAGCAACTCTTGGTTGAAAAATATCTGAATAGCAGCTCTGCTTAGCTCAGTGTCAAAAGAGGCAACTGAGTGAAATGAAGCTGAGGAAGACAAGACACAAAAGGATGCTTTAAAAGACAGCTAAAGGTTCTTTCATGCACGTCTAGTGGCTATACCAGGATTTGAACATTGGCCAATTTAGCCATAACCAAGAGCAAATGAAAGAAGAAAACATGCTTCTTTAGGGATCTATTCATGCTGGTGTGCAAAAAGTATAAGAGAGAAAGATGGCCTGCAGATGGTGATATCAATGTTCTGTGATGGACATGTTTTGCAGTACACAGTGTAGGTTAGGCTTTCATTCTTTTATGTACTGTTAAAAAACGTACATCTATACAAATCCTTCATGCTCCTAACCGCTTATAGACTGAGCTTCGTAAAATGAGTCCTTTTATTTTACTATGGCTTTTTCTGTCATCTCTTAAAAGTTCTCATTTCTCTTCTAGTGAAGCTGTGCTGTCAAATGATAAGTGGTAAAGGCAAGCACTTATTTTACAGAAAATAGGATAGATGGAAGCACTGAAATGCCATAGTGATTAACAACATAATGGAATCTATGGATATAATAAAGTATAAATAAGATTAGATAACACCATGGAGGAATTAAAAAAGCATCTGTTTACGGCTTATTATCCGTATTTAGAAAAAATACTGTCTCTTCTGAAAGCAATTGCAACAATCAAATAGATACATATTTATTCTATAGTTTCTAGAAATATCCTAACTGTGAATTTCCCTTAACAGAAGGAAAAGGATAGGTGAGTAGTGCATAATAGTTTAAAGTATTTAACTTTTGCAAGAAAAGGTGGTTTATTCAATACGCAAGTTGTAATTTACATAAAATTCGTACACAAATCACTACTAGTATTTGTCTGCCAATTTCACACATTTGTGCCAGAAAATCAGATCAAATCATTTAAGATTAGTTTTCTTGTTCTGCCTGAGACTCGCAGCCAAAAAAATATGGAATCATCTTTGCTACTTTTACATTGAAACAGATTTTTATGAGAAATAAAGAATGTAAACTAGAAACTTTAGGTATTTGTATTTCATATATTGAAGTAAACTTTAACAGCTAATTACCATGCCTTGTCCCTTGGAACAGCTGAGGGCAGCCATATCTGCTCACTCAAAAACAGAGGCACTATATGTTAGTTTCCTTTTTGTAATAGGTGGACAACGAGGGCTGAAAAAACATGGGTATATTAATGTAACATTGAAGGTGCATCAGGTTAGAAAAAATGATCAGTTCAACTATCTCTATGGTGACGCTTTCTAACTATTCCAATGGCATTACCTCATGGTGGACTGTCTGGGATTAACAGATCAGAAAGCCTAAGACTTTCTTGCTAGAACTAGATGTACCAAGTCGATCAGTTTGGCTATAGTGTGTGATCTGCCTCATTTCTGTGCTTTCACAGTTCTTTTAAACCATTCAAATTTTTTTGTCTGCACAGCTGCTGCTTCACTTATTAGTATTCTACAAAGGAGCTTATCCTTGGATAGTTCACCCCAGGACTGCTCTCAAAGGCAATCTGGATGAAACTACACACTCTTCTAACATTATTCCAGTTGACTTTGTACTTTCACATGACAACATGCACCTGTCAGGGCATGTCCACATGCATTTCATGTCATGCTACAAAAATGCTTCTCTAGTGAGCTGAAATACATTTCATGATGTAAGCAGACAAAAAACATCATCTTGTTTTCAGTGGCAATAATTTTCAATCAACACTGTCTCTATGCTTCATTTCTAAAGACTAAACTTCCCAGTTTGTCTTTATCAATATTCTTGAGTAGCAAAAAAAAAAAAAATTTGCCTACTGCATAGCTTTCACTGCTACGTCTAGATATTTGACTCTTCTTTTGTGTCTTTCTCTCATCAGTAGCAAAAGGATCTTCCCTGCCTTTGAATGCCAGACAGTATTCGTATCATAAATAAGGTCGTAATTTGAAATTCACATTTAAAGTCATCATTTTCCTTGAAAAATAAGATCACTGCAATATTTTAAAATTTTACTTTTAGTAGTAGTATGTTTGTTAGAAATACCATATTATTTTTCTATATACTGATATATCTTAAAACCATGTTTTATCGGCTCTAATTAATGCTGATAACACATTACAGAGAATGCATTCCTGCCTATGCTGGAAAAAGTTTGTACAGTAGATACTTAGAGAGAGATATATATACTTTACTTTAAAACTTACTCTAAAATTCCCACAAGGTAAGTTACCATGTTAAGGACGCTTCCCTGTCCGACCCTCCAGGAGCTACTCTAGCAGTTACACCCCACACCATCTGAGGTGGGACCAAAGCCACTTTGCAGCTACATACCCCACACTCACACAGTCATACCAGGTTCCCCTACCAGCTTGATCTCTGGTTTCTCACCGCAGACATCATATGTCCAGATCCTTAAAATAATTTAATCATGATGCAATAACTAAATAATAAAATAATAGCTTGAGTCGGGTTGAGTTGAGGAGGGATTCAGAACAAAGGAAAACTTGAGTTTTTACACTTTAAGTGCTGGAAAGTCGGGGGTTGTCAGCTCCTGCTGTGTCTCTGAGTGTCACCTGGCTGGGCCACAGGTTCCTGTGCCCTGTTATGAAAAAGGTTGGCAGTTCACGCCCTCTTTTCTGGGGCTTCAGCCAACTAGAGCTCAATCTACAGCTGGCACTGCAGCTTGTACACTGATGTACCTGCACTAAATATATTCCTCAACAACCATATGTACTTATCTTTCCCTAGCTCTCTGCCTAAATAGACATTTGCTTAATGTCCTATGGATCAAAAAAAGTCCTGTTTTGGGATTTAATTTCAAACTCTAACCAGCACAGAAATTGTTCTTCTAATATCTCTGAAACTATAGTTGTGAATTTTTCATCTCATGAGCCAAATATAAAGAAAAGAGTTCTAAACCTTCCACCAGTAAGGGAAATAAAACCTTAATCATAAACAGCCATGCAGATCCCATCTGATGAAAATCTAAAGTTAAAATAAACTTACTTACAGTACATCCCTGTTCATATAAATAGATTGCTTGCAAGCAATCTTCTTTCACAGATTTGTCTGTTTTATTACCTATTTGTATTTTGGTCAACAAATTTCATTATTTAGCTGATTTCTGTAAAAAATGCTGCCATTTGCTTTGTTCAAAATCTGGTTCCTAGGAAGTTCTTTTGATGCACTTTTGAACATCTTCTAATCCACTCAGGATTTTATTGACTAATTAATTCCATTTACCTCTTTTTTCTAGCTATATAAACTGTACTGGCACAAAAATACCTACTCCATAAGTTCCATTATTCGTTTTACCATATTCTATTTTTAATATGTTCTAGGCTAGCAGGAGAAAAAGAACTGCAAAGTGTTTACCCATTTCTATAAATATGTTTGTATTTTATTGTTTCTCTCTTTCCTAGTAATTCAAAATGTTATATTCAGGAATTTTTGCACACTTCCTAGGATGGATCTGATATTTTTGTAGAATTGTCTATCATGAGTCCAGAATCTCTTTCCTGAATGCTAATAAGTTATTTACAGTCTGTCATTGTTTATATATACATAGATGTTATTCTATCTGTTCGTTATTCTACATTTATCACCAGTGAATTTAATCTTTTACTTCTCTTTAAGTATTATACATTTGTGCAACTTTTCACTGCCAGATTTTGCTTTTACTTTTTACCTAAATAATTTAATGCTCTCAGAAAACTTTGTCACCTCACTACTTACCTCTTTTCCAGAAAGCTTATAAATATGTGCAATATATCAGCATATGAGAAAATGCAATAGACAATGAATTTACAAAAGCATGTGGCTCTGGCTTTCCCTGTTTTTTCCCTTTTCTCCGTGTCACTGCATCCAAGGACTATATAGGATTATAGAAACACAAAGGCTAATTATTCATCAAGTTAGGGGTGGGAAGGCAGTTCTAGAAACAGAATGCAGTAAGTTTTCCAGCATTTCTGGTGGAAATAGTTGCTCCTTAAAGGTAGGATCATGTGGGCCCAACAGGACTTAAAAACCCTAAGTGAATGACTTCTTTCCTTTAATATTCAGGTCTTTTTTTACAGAATGAATTTTGTTTCTTTCTATGCCTTTTCTATTCATATAATGTTTGAAAGTTACACTCTCGTTTTAATATTTCCAGTGCTAAAGCACTATCTGAGAGAAGTGAAGTATGCTCATGTCCACAAATTTTTGCTTTTTTCTTTTGCATTTTTGGATTGATTGCTCATTTGGGGAAACCAATCACCAGAACCTTAAAAACTGTACCAATCTCAGTGCAGTTGTTCCTAGACTGAGTATCATGACCCTGTAAATGTCAGTGGATAAGAAGGGAATCCCTGCCAACAATAAAACCCAGTGAAATATTAATTGGAAATGCAAGCAGGACACTGAAAGGCGAAGAGAAGTAAAGTGCTCAGGACCTGCTGCTAATGTCGTCTCATTTCAGATACTTTTAAGTAACAATATCTACTTTAAAGGGGTACAATGTTACCAGATGGCTAGTCAAAATCATGTTCTGGTTTTAGGTACCTTTATCTATTATAAATTATAGGCTTGGCTTGTTCTATTTTAATTTTTATTTGGTTTGTTATTGCACAGATTTTTAATTGAATGTAGTGCATAGCGAATTTAATTGTCTATATAGATACATATTCTTCTAGAAACAAAACGAATACTTGGGGAATAAAAATTATTATTGCTATTTTTGATTAAGAGAAAAAAATTATCATTTACTGCTCTTGTATGATGTAATGACAATTCAAGGTGGTGTTAAACAATGGAAAATCTTTCGCAGTAGATAGTATGGGGATCAGTTTTAAATCTGCAAACAGTGTTGATAATACAGAGATGTTTTCATTATTGCTCAGTAATGCTTATACAGTCAAGGCTTTTCCTGTCTTTTATTCCACCCATCAGTAAGGACATACAAGAAGTTTGGAGGTGACACAGAAAGGACAGCTGGCTCCAATTGACCAAGGGGATATTCCGTACCATATGACATCATTCTCAGCATGTGAAGTGAGAGGAAGGGGAGACAATTAGGCATTGGTCTTCTCAAGTGGCTATTACACATGATGGAACCCTGAACACCTGGGAAGTGGTGAATTTGTTTTGCTTTGCTGTGTACAAGGCTACTGTTTTATTAAACTGTCTTTATCTCAGCCTATGAGTGTTTTACCTACTCTCCCAATTCTCTCCCCAGTCCTCCTCGTGGGAGAGTGAGAAAGTGGCTGAGTGATATTTAGTTGCTGCTTGGGATTAAACTTTGACAGTTAATTTATTTATAACAACAGTTATATAACGAGCAACAACTATCGCTTAACCTTGTTTTGGCTTTAGCTTAGTTTTCTATGATTGTTGTAATGTCTATGTTATAGTCATTTTGATATATTATTTTAAGTGACAGATAGTAATATGCAGTAGTTATCATTTGTAGCCTGAACTATATGTGGCTCTGGGCTGAAAATGAGCATACCACCAAAGAAACTATTAGATACTAAAAAATTTGTGTATATAAACATTAAATGTTTTATTAAAAATACTTTTTTCTTGAAATAATTACCCAGTTTGGTTGCTGTCATTGTAAATTAAGTGATATTTTTTAATAGTTTAACTATTCTTTCATTAGCCTAATAACAAATTATTGCCTTAAACAGAGTTTCATTAGCCCACAAAATATGCAGTGTGTGACTGATCTGTTGTCCCTCCCTGAAGCTCTGGTAGGAGTTTGGAAGCAACCACTGAAGACACATCTGCATTTGAGTATAGAGATAGATCAATGAGACCTTTTAAATTTGATGTATTGTATGGCTATTATTGTATGTACCAGATACTTTTTCAGTGGACTTTTGGTGGTTTCATTGATTATGTCTGCAGAAAAAGATATGAAGGAACTTCCCAAAAAAAGTCTGAAAATGGCACTGCCAATTGTCTGTTGAGGACCATAGTGGTATGAAGATGACTTCTGACTTGTATCAAGGGATGAAAATTTTCGCTATCAACTCTTCAATTTTTGATTTTTATTTTTAAGGAAGGGCTATTCAAAAACTATGAGGAATGAGTGAGATAAAATTCATGCTTTGGAGAACAGACAAAGTGGTTGACTTTCACAAGAGGATGCTCCCATTGCAGCTCAGGAACAGCATCTACTGAGAAGTAAGGGAGTGAGAAGAGAGCTGGGACTGATTCTTGGTATAATGGTAGACTTTCAGTCTTCCATCTAGTTCTTCTGAGAACAACTACAAGAAATGGAGACATGCTGGGGCCAAATTCCAGCTCATGATCATTTTTCGGTGTAAGCCAATGTTATGCCTTAATTTGGAATGCAAAACCAGAGAAAGAGATGTTTCTCCTATCTAACTGCAGTCCACAAATTCCAGTTAGAAAGAATATCTGTCTCCTGGCTGAATGCACTCTTCTTTCGCTGTGTTCTTACCATAGAGATATCTTACATATTCTGCATTTCAGAGTTTTTTTTCTGTTTTTTTCTAGATTTTTACTGTCCAGCTGGTTTCCCCAAAACAGATAATAGGCATTCAGTTGTTGATGTCTGTTCTAGAGTAATGCTTTATTTTTATAACTGTTAACTGTTGGATGGGCACTCACCATTTCCTACAGGTCAAATATGTAATGGATTTTAAGCTGAGTAAATCTTACAACATATATAGACCTTTGAGCAAGCTTAAGGTTTTAGGCTTAAGACATTAATATATTATTCTATTTGTCATGGTTTAGGAATGATACTCCCCAATTCAGTGCTCCCATCAAGACTCTCCAAAACCACTTCTCTCTCACTCCCCCTCCCTCTTCCACTTCTCACTGTGGAGGCATGGAGTTGAGACCTGGAGGCACAAAAGGCAAAGATCATGGGTTGAGATAAGAAAAATTTACTGGAAACAACAACGGGATAAGAAAAAAAAAAAGTTAACAGCAACAATAATAATAGCAAAACGTATAAGAAATTATTCATGTGGACAAACATCTCTCATTATAGAAAATACCAGACAACTCCTTCTACCGTGTTTTTTTGACTGGAAGGAACCCCTTCTCCCCAGAAAAGAGAGTCCCTTTCCCCAGTCCCCAGCAGTGACATGATGTGGTATAAAATAACATCAGCTNGATGTGGTATAAAAGAACATCAGCTATGCCCCCTTCTGGCTACTGCAAAAAATTAACCTTGGAACCAGGACACTATTCTAATAAGAGGAATATTATTTTTACTAGAGTAGATATCTGAAAACACAGCATGAGCTTGATTTAATGTTACTAATTTTTGTGATGCTTAAAGCTTTACTTCACTATGAAGTAGGATAGCTCTTGTAGAGTTCATGGTGAAGAAAAGAAGAAAAAGAAAAATGTTAAAGAGCCTTTGAGTACCTGTCTTGGAGTGACTTTATATGTATCTCATATCCTTATTTTATGCCTCTAAAACTGAACTACAGAGTGAAGAGAAAACCCAGCTAGGAAAAAACA
>WEIV01013013.1:77815-105386 GCA_013390005.1 Calyptomena viridis | reverse complement strand
TAATATTAATCAAACTCAGAAAAATAATACTTAACTCATAAGCACTTAAACTATTTTTTTCCTTGTTTATTCGAATATATAGCGCAAAATGAAAAAGAAACTTATACAAAGTCTGTAGGTTTTTGTCTCCATCAATAGGCATGTGTAATGGGAAATCTGGGGTTTTTCTCCTAAGAAAATTTTAAATTGTGGGCTGTATATTGTAAATATGCTGAGTTTATGTCAAGAAGTCTCTGTGGCTTCTATTAATGTCATAAAAAATGCCTTATTTTTCAAAGACTTGCCAATTCATATGTATAATTCTTCCAAACACCAGAATAATGTTTCCTGATGCCTCCCTAGTCTATAACAGTTAATTAGTTCTAAGGCACGTAACTCTCTCTATGCCAGATATATTTTGCTCCTTCAACTGCTTCCAGGGGCTTTTTTAAACTAAAATTAAATTTAAACTGTTGCTTGAGAAATATTCCTTTCTTATCTTGTCCAGAAGGTCTGAAAAGAAAATATTCAGTCTTATGCATGTGACATGGCTAAGGTAGGATGTCTTGCAGTTTCTCATGTTTGAAAAGAACATCATGCAGTGCAGAGCTCAAATATATCAATAAGTTTTAAAACATGCCATTACGGCATGGAAAACAAATATGCTTGGTCAAATTGTGAATCAAATATTTCACAGTCATTCAGGATATGACAAAGTGTAAGTCCTTCTCACCATTTCTATCAGATCCCACAGTATTTCTTAAGTAGAATTTTGAGTCACAAAATGTCAGTCTAAGTTATGTAATTTTTTTCAAAAATTCTTCCTGACCTGAAATTGGATATCTTTTGTTTGGAGAAGTGACATTTAGAGACACATAAAAAAAGGAATATTACTAGATACCTGGAACAAAAAATACTGTAAAAATGTTGTCTTTTAGCAATACTGGAAAGAATTGAAATCTCTATTAATTAAACACTAAAAACACTTTGATAAATGTATTTTTCAAATATACCCATACTTGGTTTCGTGGAGTTGTTTTTTTTATTTATTGTACAAAACTACAAAACCTCTATACATTTCAAAATCACAGTCATATGCCCAACATTACAAGATCTAATGCCATTCATTAAATAAATATAGAAAATTCCTTTCACTTGACTTCTGAGGTTTTTAAATTTGTATGTATTATCACAAATGTTCAGAAAACTGCCTGATCAGAATATCCAAAATTATTTTATATCAATCGCCTTTCTCCAGAAGCTGATATTACAAGAATCATATTATGTTGCAAGATTTTTTTCTTTAGAGGTGTTCCTGGATTTATTTTTTTTTTCTTTATTTTAGACAATGTAAGATTATGGAATTTCATATTAACTATCATCTAATAGTATTTGATTCATAATAGGTAGTTTTCAATATGGGTTACATGATTATAAAACATTTTTATTGTATTGAAAATGTGTGTACTAGGTATCTTTTCAAACTAAGATTCATTTGAATAATGCCTAACCCTAGTCCATCTTTAAGCAACACTAAAAATTTATTCACAGTAGTACCACACTCACCATTTTTGCAATGACAGGCAAAAGTCAATTATACTCAATCTTCTAAAATTTCAGTTTAAAACTTGCCTTTTTCTCTTCTTATTTTCAACATATATACATATTCACATATACCTGTAGAAGTTTTCTCCAGCATAATATTCATATGCAGCACAAAAATGACTCTTTAAAAGGTAATTAAAGAAAAATATGTTCTCCACTGGAAAGAGAAGAGTAGAGTTTTGTGTTTGATAGTGGCGATCAACATTTGTAGTTGGTTTTAAGATAACACTGTGGCTTATGGCACCAGAAGTTCATAATAGTATAAAGGAAAACTAAAGATCTCAAGAAAAGGATTATTTTAAGACTAAATAATAGGAATTGCATCAAAGAATTGGCAGCTTTTTTTTTTGCCAGGTCATATTTGATGAATTTTGATGGCATGATATTCCTAATGTACCAGGATCCTTAGTCAGCTTAAAAACATTTCAACAATAATTTTGGTATTGAAAGTACATCCTCTTAAATTTTTGCCTGGGGCTGAATTCCTAAATCAATTGTGCTTTGAAGAAAATTGTGCTTTGAAGAAAAGCATTCACCTTTGACTGAACTGGTACGCATTAATTCTCCCATTTAAGCACTTGGTATAAAAAACAGTGGAAGCTGAATAAGTCTGTTTAACCCCAGGATACCTGCAAACAACAGAATAATCACAAACAAATAGATTCAATCTCATAGTCATTGTTTTTTTAAGAAGGAGTCACTGCTACTAGATATATGTTGGTACCTAGAAAGCTCTAATTAAAATAGATCCCAGGCAATTTTCTTAGTTCTACACTTGTGATTTGCTAGGAAATGTGTTTTCTTATAACTATATGCTCTTTAAGATATTGACAACGATTGCTATGGGAGTTTCAAGACTGAGATAGCTACTAAAGTCACCAAGCTCCTTTCATAAAGGAGAGAACTTGCTTATTTTACAGTTTCATCATTTTCAAGTAAAGAAACGTATACAAAACAAGACAGGGCTACAAAATACAAGATGATGCTGAAGAGGGTATTGACTTTCTTCTCAATCTCTGATGTGGGAACATTAGTACCTTTCCTCCTGAATTAATGAACTTCAGCCTGTCTGTGGATTCTTTTACAGTAAAATTGAATAATAAATGCCATGTGGGCCTGAATTATTAGAGCCATTCCGAACAAATTTCTAGCCAGTGGCAGAGTACAATATCTACTGAGACCCAGACCGTACCTTCCCCAGGAGGTCATACCACCCCAAAAGGTTTTGCAGCCAACTCCAAAGAGCTATGAGTATGGTTTTTAGAGACTTGTGTCTTAGGTGATCTTGTTTTGCCCAACCTGAAAATTTGCTATTCTCTGCCTTTGTTACAGTCTTGCAAATGTTACCTGCTTTCTGTGTTCTGACTTACAAGTGTAGTTCTTAATTTCACAGTCTTCCGGAGCACAGAATAAAGCCATCCAGGAAAGCAGTCTGCATAAGGCTCCTCTTCTTCCAGTATTGCTCTTGCTCTCACTCTTGCTTGTGGGCAGTAGGGGGATAAAATGACAGAAGAACTATGGCACTGCTGAGTAGACTTTTTCTTCATGAAGCCGGCAGAACAGAAGTTAGATTACTCTGTTTCTCTATCTGTAAAATAGTGACTATGGTTCTTCTTAGTGTATAAGGTACTTTGTGATCTACCAGTTACGTGCTAAATATCCTTTCCAAAGGATTAAGGATGTTAGAAGGATTAGGGATGCATCTCTGCAAGTTAGGATATTATGAAGATATTTTAAAGCCACAGAATTTACTAGTATAAATAGCAAAATTTACTCAAAGAAATAAGAATAAATAAAAATAGTCTCTACATAGACATTTTATTTTTTTACTTGTTCTAGATAAATACACTGTATGATTCCATTTACATTTTATATGAATGGCCTTTTTGCAGATAGGAATAGTTGCATCATAACTATCACTATCCTATAGCATACGTGCTTTAGTTCCTAACATGAAAAGCAATTCTAAATGTTTCAGTTTGTAAAATGCTATTTTCATTAATGTAACAGTGCCCTCTATGTTCCAGAGTTTGTAGTGAGGGTAATATTCTTTGAGTAGTTAATACCTTTTTTGTGGGGGGAAAGGTCAATTTACCATGTTAAATTTTTAATGGTAAATTCCACCAAAACAAACAAGCAAACAAACAAACAAAATTAAAAATTTTAAAAGTAAGGAATGATATAGAAATTGGAATTTGAAGTTGTTAATGTCGTTGTAAATAACCAGTCACATACAATTTTCCGACGTTGAAAAAAAAAACCCAACAAAACCCAGAGGTTTTTTCTTCAGCAGGAAAATGGTCCGCAAATATTTTTCAAATTCTAAAATTAACATTTAAAATGTCTCAGAAGTGATAACATATTTGCTTTCAGCAGAAGATCATAAGCAATCAGTTATGGGCTTACCGCATATATGAAATACTTCAAAATGCTTCATAGTGGAAGGGAAACACAGATGAATGATAAGATGCTGAAATGTACATGCCCTCATGTCCACTGAATCTTTATTACACAGATCTGACCAGATAATCTTAATACATTTGCAAGGTAAAAATGGGAAATTTTCTTCATATTGTGTAAAAAATTCTCACAAATAAATTGTAGCACAGAGAAACTGTCTGATTCTTCTCTAATATTAGGAAGAAGAACATTTCTTTAGAACATATCTTTTTTACTGAGAGCTTTTCTGTAACAGAAAAGGAGGAAAAAACATCAAATGAAAAAATCTTTCATAAGACCTACTGTACTTACATTGTACACAGTGGGATCAAGCTAGTAAGCACAAATCATAAGCAGTTATTCTGAGACCAGGAAACCACAGTTCGTTATCCAGTGAAGAGAGAAGAATAATTGTAATGATTTCATTAAACACACAAAGAGGATAGCTTTAGTCCAGGTGGAAAGCATGTTGAAAATAAAGATTAATTTAAACTTCTTCACCTTACTTTGAAACACTTCAGTTCTATAGTTTCTCTCCATTAGTTTTCAATCTCTATACACTTTCACAGGAAAGAATGGGAGAACGGGGTACTAACTCCAATTTATTTTTTCTCAACTACTGCTACTATTTAGTGCTAATAATATTTATGAACTTCTAGGAGAATATCTCTTGCTTAGAGGTGGGCTGAAATAAGCTCAAAGTAAACTGAGCTGCTTTAAATATTTTATGGCAATATTTTCCTGAAGCTTGTGAAGACAAAGAAGAGAGGGGTAAAAAGGTTAATATATTTTGTTTCAGGTGAAATATTGCTATAAAGAAGTTCAAGGCTTTTTGAATTAATGGATGTCTTAATGTTTTCTAGAGGAAAGGTTCCTGAAATTATTTTTGGTGAAAAATATTTAAAAGCCAAAGCAAAAGGCAGCTTCTAGATACATTATAATAGAAACCTATAATAGAAACTTACTGAAATTGCCTCTCTTTCTCTTTCGGAAATGGCAATATTCAGTAAATTCTATGAGTTCTTAGAAATAGCACAGTTCCATTACTGAGGATAGAACCTTATAACTGTCCAAGGAAAATTCATTGGTTTTGTATTCTTTGTAATGCTTAGAGAAATGTGAGATGTAGAACAATGGCCTGTTACACATTCCTGTTCTGGATAAAAATGCCACTTCCCCAGTGATGCAATCCCAGGTTGGTTCTTGATCCAATTCCACTTCAGGTAGCTTACTCAGTCCAGGAATACATCAATGAAGGGTAAAAAGGTCACAAGGAAACTCTTGCCTTGGATATGTTTGGTTTATTGACCCTCTGCTGCCAAGAAGGCTTAAGAGGAGCGCAATCCCAAGGGATCAAAAACAGAGAATGATCTCACTTCCTGTTACACGGCTTTATAAAGGGGCTCGGATTTCTGGGAGGGGACTAGGGAATGGCCAATGGGAAGGGGAGGTGGGAGTGGTTTAGGGAGGAGTAGGAGTGGTTTGGAGTGGGGTCCTGCTCTTAGGTCAGAGCAGGGAGGGGTTTGGGTCCATATGTGGGGAGAATGGGAGGAGTGAGGATAGGGTTACACTGGGGAGGGGATACAGCTTTGGAACAGTCTGAGCTGGGGTTTACAGAACCATATATTAAAACATATAAACATAGAAATAGATACACAAAACACACTACTACAACCCAGGAATCTCAAAGTTCTATTTTAATCACAGAATCACAGAATATGCCGAATTGGAAGGGACCCACACAGATCATTGAGTCCAATTCTTTGCTCTGCACAGGATCATTCCCAAGAGTCTTACCATGTGCCCGAGAGTAATGTCCAAGGGCTTCTTGAACTCCATCAGCCTTGGTGCTATGACCACTTCCTGAGGAGCCTCTTCCAGTACCAAACCTCCCTCCAGGTGAAGAACCTCTTTCTAATATCCAATCTAAATCTCCCCTGACACAACTTCAGACCATTCTCTTGGGTCCTGTCACTGCTCCCAACACAGAAGAGATCAGTGTTTACCTCTCTTATTCCCTCATGAGGAAGGTGTAACTGCAATAAGGTCTCCCCTTGGTCTTCTCTTCTCCAGGCTGAACAGACCAAGTGTCCTCAGCTGCTTCTCGTATGGTTTTCCCTCAAGGCCCTTCACCACCTTTTTTTCCCTCCTTTGCATACTCTCTAACAGCTTAATATCTTATATTGCAATGCCCAAAACTGCCACAATATTCAAGGTGAGGCTGCACCAGTGCAGAGCAGAGTGGGACAATCACCTCCCTTGACCAGCTGGTGATGGTTTGCCTAATGTCTCCTAGGACATGGTTAGCCTTCCTGGTTGCCAGGACACTCCTGACTCATGTCCAACTTGCCATAAACCAGGACCCCCAGGTACCTTTCCATGGCACTGCTTTGCAGTATCTCAGTCCCCAGTCTGTATGAACATCCGAGGTTGCTCCATCCCAGATGCGGTGTCAGGCACTTTCCCTTGTTGAATTTCATATGGCTGGTGACTGTCCAGTCCTCTGACTTGTCGAGGTGTCTCTGCAGGGCCTCCCTGCCTTTGAGGGGATCAACACCTCCTCTGAGTTTTGTGTCATCTGCAAATTTACTTAGTATTCCCTCCAGTCCTGCATCAAAGTCATTTACAAAGATGTTGAAGAGCACAGGGCCCAAGATGGAGCTGGAGCCCTGCAGAACCCCCCTAGTGACAAGTCACCAGTCTGATGTCACACCATTCACTATTACCCTCTGTGCTTGACCTGTGAGGCAATAGCTTACACACTCCATGATGTGTGTATCCAACTGTGTGCTGGACATTTTGTCCAGAAGGATCCTGTGAGAGACAGTATTGAAAGCTTTACTGAAACCCCAAAATATTACATCAACTGGCTTCCCTTGAGCACCTACATGCATTACCCTCTCATAAAAGGATATCAGACTGGATAAACAGGAAATCCCCTTGGTCTGTCATCCATGCTGAAGGCAAAGGCAAAGAAATCAATAAACACCTGTAACTTGTCTCTGTCCCCATTTATGAGGTGACCATTCTCATCCTGTAATGGGCCAATAATTTTTCTATACTGCCTATTGCCATTAATATATTTGCAAAAACTCTTTTTGTTGTGCCCCATATTTCTGGCCAGCTTCAACTGCAGCTGAGCTTTGATCACACAAATTTTCTCCTTATAGTGGCAAGTAGAATCTCTATATCCTTCCCATGTCATTTGCCCTTGCTTCCACTGGGCATACATATTGCTTTTTTGCCTTATTTCCAAGAGAAGATGCCTGCTCAGCCAATCTGGTTTTATGCCAATCTGGCCTCCTGCTTGACTTCTGACATTTAAGAATTGCTTGTTCCTGTGCCCTGTTTGAAAAGTGACCAGCACTGATGGATCACAGCACCTGCAAAAACATTTTCCCATGGAACCTTACTTACTAATTCCCTGAGCAGCCTAAAGTCTGTTCGTTTCAAATCCAGAGCTGAGGTTTTGCTGGCACTTTTCCTCCTATCAAAAGAGATTTTAAGCTCGCTCACTTCATAGTTGCTGTGGCCAAGATGGCCACCAATCTCTACTTTGCTCAAGAGATCCACTCTGTTGACAAGCAGCAGATCAAGGAGGGCATCTTTCCGAATTGGCTCCCTTAGGACCTCTTCCATAAAGTTGTCATCCAGGATTTTAGGAATCTTCTGACCTGGGTTGTACCAGCTGTGTGATGCTCCCAGTTCATTTCTAGCAGGTTGAAATCCCCCATAAGGACAAGAGCAGTTGACTTTGAAGTATCCCTTAGTTTCTCAAAGAATAATTTGTCAATATCATTGTCCTGGCCGGGAGGTCCATAGCACACTGCCATGATGACAACTGCATTATTTTTTTCCCCCTTGATTCTTAGCCAGAGGCTCTCAACTGTGCCAACTGTGAGCTCCATACATTCTAACTCTTCACACATTCAGTGCCACCCCTCTGCCTCTTCTGCCCTGCCTGTCCCTCCTGAAGAGTGTGTAACCATCCAACAGGGCACTCCAGTCACAGGTCTCATCTCACTAAGTTTCCCTTATGCCAATGATGTCACATCCCTGGGACTGGGTCAAAGCTCCCAACTCCTCTTGTTTGTTCCTCATGCTGCATGCATTGGTGTAAAAACATTTCAGGTGTGGTACATTGTACCCAACTTCTCTTAAGGCAGACTAGTGCTGGTTTTCTCAAGTTTTGGCACACCATTCCATTGTTCATCATTGGCAAGCCAGGTTTTGTTCCCTGCCCCCTTCCAAGATAGTTTAAAGCTCTGCCAATGAGCCCTGCTAGCTCCTGCACTAAAAAATTTTTCCCTCTGAGATAGGTGCATCCTGTCAGGTGTCAGTAGACCAAGTGTGGAGTAAATCATCCCATGGTCAAAAACCCCAAAATTTTTCTTATTACACCAACCTTGCAGACACTTAATCAACTCATTGATTGACCTGGTGGACCTGTCAATTCTTATCAATATTATTCCTTGCAACTGGAAGGATCGAGGAAAATTATTACCTGTGTTCCTGATCCCTTTACCAGTTGTCCCAGGGACCTGAACTCTCTTTTGATTATCCTAGGACTTCTCTTTTTTATTTCATCACTGCCAGTTTGAACAGCCAATGGTTACAGCAATTGGATAGTAATCAGAGGGCCTTACTAGACTGGAGAGTTTTCCACTAATGTCCCTTGTCTGAGCCCCTGGGAGACAGCAGATGTCCCTGTGAGCTGGATCCAGTCTGCATATCAGGCCCTCTTCTCCCCTTAGAGGGGAGTTTGTATTACAACTACCTTTCTTTTTCTCTTAACAGAGGAGGTCTCAATGTGGGATACAGGCGGTGTTGTTTTAGGAGTCCCAAAAGGACCTTCACCCACCTCATCAGTGGTCTGGCCTTGTAGTAGCAGAGCCTTATATCTGTTGTGGAAGGCACCAGTAAAATTCTGAGGAGAAGGAAACTTAGTCCTGGAACATGCAGTGATCTGCTTCCAGCCTTCATCTTTAACAGACCCTTGATTAACAGTCCTTTGACTCATTACCCTACAGGTTCTGAGTCCACCTGCTTTTCCACTACAAAGGAGGTTTGAGACTCCCGAGAGTCTTGAGACTCTCTGTCTCAAGCATGTCTGTAGCATCTCTGAAAATAGTTGGTGTCTCTCTTGCTCATTCGCTCAAACACTACAAAGCCTCTTCACTTCTTCCTGTAGCTCCTTCATCTGCTGACACAGCTCTTCAACCATGGCACACCTTCTGCAAAATAACTGTCAGCCACAGCCTCATGAAGAGGCATCAGGCACTCTTGGCAAACTATGACCTGGAGAGCTGTGTCTGCCAGCAGCAGGTCTGGCTGGCGGGAGGCCTCTGAAACTGCTGGTTCAGTGACCCCTGCAGCTACAAGGGATTGAGCTCTACAGCATGTCAACATAACTGAGGAAGCTTAAACTAGTACTGGGGCTGAAAACACCTCTTAGCTCTTCCTTACCAACTACTGAGTCTGTTTGCTGCCTTTGCTGGCTGCTCCTGGATGGCCAGAGAGAGTCCTTCCTGCTCACCCTGCCTGTGTGAACTGTGGTGCAAATTGCTGTGCCATGCCATGCCCTCTCTGACATACCATGCCCCTGTTTGCCTGTTCCTGTTTTCCCTGCTCTGGGTCACTCCCGCTTCCTGAACCATTTAAATTCCCCTCAGTCTCTTGAAGCATTTCTGTCTTCTCTCCCAATTAGCTGGCAAGAGCTTCCAGGTCATGGGGCTGCTGCTTGGGTGCTCCTGGACTTGGGAAACCCCCTGTACAGATGGCCCTCACCTCCTGGACCTCCCCTCACTCATGCACCTCTGGCCTTCTGTCAAGAGAATGACCATGATTTTGTACGGCAATGCATGTACAACCACAAGCTTTTATTAATTATCTCGGTATTCTTTCTCTACTTCTGATCTTAAGTGTCCGGAAACCCTTGACTTTGGCTTTCTCATTCTCCATAATAGCATCAAGTGGCTTTGGCAGTATTTCCAACTGTCTGAGATTCAACAAGGTGAAGTGCACTTGGGTCAAAACAACCCCATGGAGTGCTACAGCCTTGAGGAAGAGTGGTTGGAAAGCTGCACAGAGGAAAGGACCTGGTGGTGCTTGGTGACAGCTGCTGAACAGTAGCCAGCTGTGTGTCCAAGAAGGCCAGTGGCATCCTGGGTTGTATCGGAAATAGTATGGCCAGCAGAACCAGTGAAATGGTCATACCTCTGTATTCAGGACTGGTGAGGCCGCACCTCCAGTCCTTTCTCCAGTTCTGGGCCACTCACTTCAAGAAAGGCATTGAGGTGCTGCAATGTGTCTAGAGAGGGGCACCGAAGCTGGTGAAGGTTTTAGAGTACTCATCCTTTGAGGAGCAGCTGCAGGAACTGTGGTTGTTTCGCCTGGATAAAAGGAACCTCAGGGAGGACAATATCACTCTCTTTAGCTACTTGACAGGAAGTTTTCATGAAGTGGGGGTCAGCCTCTTCTTCCAAAAAACAGGTGGCAGGACAAGAGGAAATGGGCCCAAGTTGTGCCAGGGGAGGCTTAGATTGAATATTAGGAAAAATTTCTTTATGAACAGGATTATCAAGCATTGGTTGACAAGAAGTGACTTCCTTCTTCCTTTCTATCTATTTACTGTCATGGTTTAAACCCAGACAGCAAATAAGAACCATACAACCACTCTCCTACTTTCCTTCCCAGTGGGAAAGAGAACAGGAAATAAAAGATAGACCTCTTGGCTTGAGATAAGAACAGTTTAATTTTTGAAACAAAATAAAATGTAATAATAACAACAATAATTATGATGATGAAAAGGAGAGAGGGAGAGAAGAATAAAACCGAGAGAAATAAGACACAATTCAATTTCTTATTGCATGCAGATCAATGCCCATCCTATCCCTGAGGAGTGATTGGCGATTCCCAGCCAACTCTTCTCAGTTTATATACTGAGCAGAACATTCTATAATATAGAGTATTCCATTGTCCAGTTTGGGTCAACTGTCCTGGTCATGATCTCATCTTGTTTCTTGCACACTTGCTCTCTGGCAGACAAAAGACAAAGATTTGTGTCAGACAACATGGGTAAATTAAATATAAGCCTCTATCTTTCACCTTTTTAAATTAAGCTCACATCATGTGGAAGAGATCTCCATCTACGCAGCTTTTGATGGAGAGAGGTGCCGTGATGTGGAAGCATTTTTCAAGGAGGTGAAGTCACAACAACTGTTACACTAAAGAAGAAAAATATTTTCCAACTATAAATAAATGACGGAAAACTGGAAAGAGCAGGTGACAAGGCACACCACTGTAATTCAAGAAATACAGAAATCACTTTAATTAAATGCATCATCCAGATGACAAAGGTTGTGACAGGTGCAAGAAATACAGAAAGAAACCTTCCTTGTGGTGGTGATTACAATGACTCTGAGAGTTGTAATGAAGTTTGTTTGTGGCTGTAATAGCTTGAAATCTCATTATGTATTATCTTACTATTTTACTCCATTAACTCCACTGCTTTATTTGTCTGAAAGACATGTTCACAAACATGGGGTTTGTGATGCATCAATTGTAGATGCTGGGTCATCCCAAAGCAGGGAATGATGAGAAGACTAACTCCATAAAGTTTTCCCAAGCATTTATTTAGCTATTTGTGCGCTGGTTTCTAAGCATACTAAGCTTAACCACTCTAAACATGGCAAAGCATTTATAATCTTACCTATCTTAGCAAACTCTGTGAAGTCAGAAGCATGTCTGCTCCTCAGGGAGTCTGCAAAATGTCTACTCTTCTTCATGCTCAGTTTCAGAATATATATGTCAGATTATACTGTTTACAGAAAGCATCCAATGGCCTGGGAACAAGGTTCTCCTTGTCCAACCACAGGAATAAGGTCATGTCCAGTCAGGGCCTTACTTCTACTCATGCTCAGGGAGAAATTTGGCCCACAACATAAGGTACAAGGCCGCAATCAATCTGCACTTTTGTTGGCAGAGAACAGACTTAAAATACATAAAATATGCTCTCTTTTATAGTGTCTATTTAAATTGATTTGAAAATAGAAAATGCAAAGAAAGATTGGAAAATGTTATCTAGCTCACTAGTATGAAAATCAGCAAATTAGTGTACTTGTAAGTAAACACTTAAGTACACTATGCAGACCCTGAGATTAAGTTGGTTAAAACCTGATGGTAATAGTGTCAGTCACATATTCAATTCCAAGTATGGGTCATTCACTTAGGAGTTGAACCCCATGATCCTTGTGGATCCCTTCCAAATCCAAATATCCTCCAATTCTACATAAAAGTGCCACCGACACTTTATTCAACCTACTATAGTTGTCTGCTTTAGAGCTCACCAAAAATTGAGAGGGACTGTATCCTAACACACCTTAAAGACCCCCATGAAGTCTACTAATTTTTTTTTCACCCTAGGGGAAAGGAGTTCAAATGGAAAAGCCTGCTAAGGCAGTGACATAGTCCTCTAGGAGAAACTGCTACCTGTGCTGTCTATGAAAGAGATGGACTAATACAAAATTTCTATAATGTTATCATATATAGCAATCAGTGAGTGTTTTCTTCATTATATGAATAAAGAAGAGATAATGTCTTTAGCTACTATGACCATGAAAGAAGAAAACTTTCTAAAAACAAGATGGAGCAGGAGAGAAACTGGGAAAAGGTCAACCAACAGCAGAGACAGTATCACTACAACGCTGTACAAACTCAATGCATATCCACATGTGAAATAATTCTGGTCCTTTGTGCAACAGAAGCATTTTTCAAGCAGGTAAAGTTATAGCAAGGCTAAAGAAAACAAAACAAGTTATAGAATTGGATTAGAAAATATATGGAACAAATATGACCAGGACAGCTTCTATAAAAGCAACAGACCTTGCAGCCTCCAAAGAAACCCATACAAATAAATATGGTGAAGGTTTCCAAAATCATGAATGTCAATGACAGCAGCAAGCATATTCCTAAAAGGTTTTTTTTTTAATTATTACATCTACATTTAGGTATAAGAACATATTTTCTAATGTAGCAAGATGGAAAGCTATTAATTTAATATTGGAGTTTGCAAATAATTTATTTTTTTCCTGAAGATATTCAAAAGATTTGAGAATTCTAGTGGCAAGATAACCAGATTTCAGAACAATGTTGTAGCAATGATAAATGATCTGTTTCTTGGAGAAGGAAGAAAAAAATTAATTAGATCATGAAGTTGATTTTATCAGTGTGGGGAGTGCTATCAGAATATTCCCTATAATTCTGGTCTTTAGATATTTTAAAATAAGAATAAAAGTTAGGGAAAGCTCATAAAAAAACAGATTAGCAAAAATGATGATAGCATTGGAAAAAGCACCTTAAAGTGAAATAGAGAACATATCACAAAGAAGTTTGTAAGGTGACTTGATTACAGTGTGTAAGTATCTTCACAGAAGAAAAATACACACATAAGTACTACAGAGCTCTTTTATCTAGTGCAAGACATTGTAACAAGAATCAGTAGGTGGAAATTGAAACTAGATTTTCACATTGGAAATACATTGTGCATTTTCATCAATTATGGAAGAAAATCTGTCAATGTTAGTGACAGGTTTTTGCATCTCCTGATAGCTTGTAACAAAGACTTAGAGGTTTTCTAAAAGTCCATTACACCCTCATATGGAATAAAACAAGAAGCAGAAAGTTTATCTCTTTAATTAAAATCACACGAAACATTCAAGGATTCAAACAAAATTGTCCCTTGTAGAAAATCTGTATGATTAACAGTCTTATAAAATTGCATCTTATATTCAAACTGATAAATCCAATTTGTTGTTATGACTATAAAGAGTGGAGATGTCATATTACAAATTTTCCTTCCAGATGGTCAGTTTGTGGTATACGGCTTCTGCAATGTCCTCAGGAAATTATAGCACTCTCAAGAGAAATGCTACACACACTCAAATCAAATAAAAGCACTTTCTTCCTCTTCCTAGTCTGATGCTTGGATTTTAAGTGATGCCTTCCACTTCTTTCTACTCATCATCACCTGAAGCTCTCCATCATACTTCTCCTGTATGATCATTGATTTCCAGTTTCTTTTAATTTTAAAATTCCTTTGTCTCTGCCTTTTTCCACTGACAGCATTGACAAATATTTTCAGTCTCAAATATTTCCTGGATTACTATTTCTTTTCCTTGAAAAAATTAATTATTGTTGTCTGTGCACATCTCAAATATTTAAATTTGTTTCTACTTTGTTTAGGAAGGAAGTGGCAAAAAACTGTCTAGAACTATTAAAATAGAATTAACTTCATCAGTTTATATCATGAATTTTGAAAACTTCTGACTTTTTTTTTATGATTATATCTGCCTTTCATGTTGCTGACCCCCTACTTATATATCATTTATGATAAAGGAGCATGTAATCACTGTGAGACTGAAGGAGAAGTCTTCCTGTCAGAAGAAGCTGACAGGAACATGCTTTGAACAACTGAATGGAAAAATTTTTAATGCCTTGATTTGATGAAGCTGGTTTAAAGCTATTTTGATAAGATATTTTCAGACAGAGATACCAGGTTACATTTGATGACATAGTACCACCTGTTATCTTGGAGTCTATAACCCAGGACTCAGACCGAGGTTGGGCATGCTATAAACCCACTTCTGGAATGTGATAAAATAATAACTAATATATCTGAATGAGGCATGATAAGATCTTGAGCAAGAACTGTAATTCAATAAGTCTGGAATGTGTAATATTGTCTCTATTCCTCTTCATGGCAAGTTTTAAAGTAAAGTTTCCTAGAAATGTCCTAGAATTTTTTTTTTCAATAATGTTTCTCAGTCACACTTCTTACTAAGCTATCCTTACATTCAGGATCAGGACACGAAACACTTTCTTTTCACAGCAGCACTTCACATAACTGAAGGTTATTATCTTATCCTTGGTTAGTCTTTTCTAAATAAGTAATTCCATCCTCTCAATCTTTCTTTAATATACTTTCCAAATCTCAGGGCTTGCATTAGCTTATCTAGTTAATCAAAGCTCTTCTTGAGGTATGATGTCCAAATGTGTTCCTTGAATTATGGTGCAGAACAGGAAAAATATAGCTACCTGCATTTTCAAGATGACACTTCTATTTATTCCAAATGAAATGACATTTGCCTTTTTTTTGCAACCTATTGTTACTTATGTTCATAAGTCTCATGGCAATTCTTGTTGCATAGAAGCAAAAAAAAAAAGAAAGAAAGAAAGAGACCTTGTTGGATGTCACTTAGCAGAGAAAAGTCTTTAGTCTTATTCCATTGCTAGAGTCAGCAATTCATGCAGTTTTGTAATATGGTTGATTTCATTTTATTTTCAGAATATGTTGGCCCCATTGACATGTGCATTTACTGTCTGTTTCTCCCCAGCAGATCTGGCTGCTGCAGACCTGCTGCTTGACAGAAACTGTGTCCTGTCCTCTACCATGACATTGTACATTCCTGTGGGTCATTCATAGGGAGCTTGTAATAAATTACACAGATATTTCCCCAAATATCAGATTACAAAGAATAAATACGAAGAAGAATTCATCTAGCAAAAAAAAAGACCCTCCCCCAGATGTACACAAAGAAATAGTTTCAATCTGGAGACAGCATAAATCGTTTCAGTGTGTCCATAGCTATACACAGAACCATTTAGCAGCCTATAAGTCATTTAAATAGGCCTAATGCAGGCTGATGTGCTTTTTGCTGTGGTCTGGATTTTTATTTCTATTTTTTGGTAAATTGCATTAAGATCATTTATATGGGGTAATAGAAGAAAAGGAAGTTTGAGCTATTGGGAAAATATAGTTAACATTTTTGAACTGTCACCTAATATAATTGTATGATTTTTTTGTCAAAGCTTTTCAGAGCTTCTCTCTGACATTCTAGTTTTACAATGGGAGACAAAACAGCTGAAAATCCTGAATATTTGCTAGATAGTTGCAATAGCTCATATACTTAAATGACACTTATTAAATGATAGTGGATGATTTTTTACTGTTGCAGATGTTTCAGCAAATAGAGACAGTGAAGAAAGAAGCTACGAAAAAAAATCGTATATTTATTTCCTCTGCTCCATCCACTAGAACTGTGTGTTAAGGAGTTTATTTTCTTTGTTTCTTTACACTAATAAATTATTCAAACGTATATTTGGGTAACAATTCACCAGTTTCCCAAGAAGCCTGAGTAAAGGGTTCAGATATTTCTAAGATAGATTTATGAGGAACAATCACAGTCCAAATCAGTGCTACGTTAGAAAAGATTTTAGCACAGTGAATAGGCTGCTATACTGAATTGTAAGAGAGAATGACAGTTGTGTAAAATTAAACATCAAGGAGCAGTTTAGATGTCCCAGGTTATCCATCTTGTTTATATGTGCCTATAAGAGTCCAGGAAAGCAGCTGGGGTGAAGTCAAACAATGAATGAAATCAAAATGGACATGTGGGAGTTAAACATGAGCAAAAAATCTTGTGATATCCTGACCCAGTTCAGCTTTAGCCTGGAAGGGTACCCTTTTTACTACTCTTTAGACATAGCTAGTCTTCTATTTACAGAATTGTGAAGATCTCTAGCAAGAAAGATTTCTATTTCAGAATAGTCTGAAAGAGAGATATATGCAGAATAAATATCTCCAACTTCAAATTTAGCAGGGAAGGAACTTGAAGCTCTTTTTCCATGGCCCAAATAATTGCCCTGATGAAGGCTGTCCTTTAGCATCTTGCAGTTTCTCTCTTTATTTTACCCACTATCATTTAAATTGCAAAAGGGTTTGATTTAAACCTAATGTCAAACAGGAACAATTTTTGAATATTCAGAAATTGTTTTGTAATGAAAAAACTGTCTACCAATCTACTCAAAAATAAAAACGATTTTGCTACATGGCAAGTACAAACATCGAAAAATAAATATTTAGAGGTATATACAGTGTGCATTTTAGAAATATTAAGTATGTTAAATCAACTACAGGTTCATTTTATAGAACTTTGTAGTGTCAAGACTCTAATTCGGTAATACTGTGATAATGTATGAGAAAGAAATCACATTGAAGCATAATAATTAACACCTATGGTGGTGATATGATAGTATCTTGGAAACCTTGCTGCACTCAAAGTTTCTTCAAAAATACATTCCCTGCTCTGAAGAGCTCATAATCTAAAGAGATCAGAGCAGCAGTGGAAAAGTAGCTGGAAAGGTAGTGGAAAAGCAGCAGTGGAAAAGATCAGCAAAGCTCTGTGCTTTTGTTGAAAAAAAATCAGACATATTGCTCATTGATTAATTCTGCATTTGCAGAATCACACCGAACTGAAGGTTTCTGAGGTCATATCATGATCGCAGGTTCAACATCGGTATGTTTTTCTTCTGTTGTTCTTTCCATCCTTTGTGGAAATCATATCCACGTGTATGAATGCTTTCTCTGGGTGACTAGTATCATATCTCATGTTGCCTTTATACCTTGTAGTAGTATCCAGTATGATGAAACTTATTTCAGCGGTGATCTTATTTCAATCCATCTGTATATATGTTATCTTGCATTATTTTTATGTCTGACTTCATATTACTGCTTACTACCAAGTTACTAACATCACTTCCCTTTATTTTATCTCTGTTTCAGCTGTGTTTAATATTCCTTTCCATGTAGTATTGGACCGATTATCACTGAATTCTATGAATATGCTCTTTTTTCTTTTAGATCATTAAAGATTGGAAATAAGAAGAGACATCATAGAGACTTCATTTATTCTAGTAAAAGTCTTTCAGCAAATTCACATTTTACTATTGCTCATTAGCCTCTGTTTATATTTCTTCAGTCAGCATGCAGTTCAAGGGAAAGTACCTAAGTACTCTTATACGAATAAATAATGTGTATTTTGCAACAATTACTCACTACCAGATATTTCTGCCTAGTTAGTATTCTTTATACAAAAGATAATTGTAGGCAAATAATTTTCAGTGAAACTAGGAATGTTATTTCATGACAATGCTTATGTATTTTATTCACATAAGATATAATATCAAAATATAATCATACTATGTGCATATGCTAATTTTAAATATTGATCTGTAAATCCACTGAGCTACACAAAATATAATAGAATTAGACAATACTTATTGACACAGCTGTATCAGCATTATTACTGCCACAAAAGGGAACATTTTCAGCTTAATGCTCTTAATCTTCTGGTGCATTTTCCTGTTTGAGCAGGCTACTTTCAATCCTTGTGCATTTATTTACAACATAGTAGTCCAAAGACACAAATCACTACATATATACACACAGGCATGTAGAGATACACACAAAGATGTAGAGATATATTTTAGGTATATACAGACATATATGTGTGCATAAATTTAAATGTAATGAATCTGCTTTTACACATATTTGTGTTATATTTAAGATGCAAAACATATTTGAGCATTTATTTAAAATAGTCTGCTAACTTTTACATCTGCAATTAGTCAGTGAGTTATGCTGTTATTTTCACAAGTCTTATTCTGACTTCCAAGTGAAAGTTCCAGTAATTTCCAGTACAACTGTACAAAATCCCACTTGTTACCTTTCTTTGACATTCATGACACACAAATAATATGAATACAGATGCTAATTGCATCGCATTTCCTGAGCTCTTAATATGGTTGCATTTCAAAACAATTCCTTTATACCTTCAGGAATTGATGAGATGAAATTGCCAACTGAAAAGTCATCCTTAATTTATTGTCTGTGAGAATAGTTTCAATATGCAGGTGACAAGAAGTTGGGTGGGAGTGTTGCTCTGCTGGAGGACAGGAAGGCTCTACAGAGGGATCTGGACAGACTGGATTGATTAGTTGAGGCCATTTGTACAAGGTTCACCAAGACCAAATGTTGGATCCTGCACTTGGGTCACAATAACCCCGTGCGGTGCTACAGACTGTGGAAGAGTGGCTGGAAAGTTTCCTGATGGAAAAAAATCTGGGTATATTGGTTGACCACATCTAAACATGAGCCAGCAGTGTGCCCAGGTGGCCAAGAAGGCTAATGACATCCTGGCCTGTATCAAGAATTATGTGGCCAGAAGGACCAGGGCACTGGTGAGGCACACCTCAAATCCTGTGTTCAGTTCTGGGCCCCTCACTACAAGAAAGACATTGAGGTGCTTGAGAATGCCCAGAGAAGAGCAACAAAGCTGATGAAGGGTCTGGAGCAAAAGTCATATGAGGAGTGACTGAGGGAGCTGGAGTTGTTTAGTCTGGAGAAAATGAGGCAGAGGGGAGACCTTACTGCTCTCTACAACTACCTGAAAGGAGGTTGTAGCAAGGTGGAGGTCAGCTCTTCTCCCAGGCAAGGACAGGACAAGAGGAAATGGCCTCGAGTTATACAAGGGAAGGGCTGTCTAGCATTGGAACAGGCTGCTCAGGGCAGTGGTTGAGTCATCATCTCAGAGGATATTTAAAAGATGTGTAGATGTGGCCCTCAGTGACATGGTTTAGTAGTGGACTTGGCAGTGCTGGTTTAACAGTTGGACTAATGATCCTAATTAGAGGTATTTTCCAACCTAATTGATTCTATGACTCTATAGTAAGCTGCAGAGAAAAAAATTGTGATCAATTTCATTATGAATTGTGCAGTTTATCATATTGGAAGGAAAAGTATTTATTTCCAGCTAAAAAGCAGAAAAAACTTGTGCCACAGGACTGGAATTGCTTCAAATTGTTTAACATGGAACTACAGTGAGGTTAAAAGATTAAGAGAGTTCCCATCAGAACAAAGGCATCTTCATTTTTCGTTGTCATATCTCATTATAGCTAGCTGACATGAATTCAAGCGTAATCTGCATTTCCTTGGGTAGAAAAGGCATTCAGTAGTATTCCTTAAAGATCAATTTAGCAGTGCCAGAGAGCTTCAAGTACAGAAAACTATTTTGCTCCATGTACTAAATGCACACAGAGAGGCACCTAAAACTACTAGTCCTACTCTCTGAACAAATATGTACAAAAACACACAGAACAGAAGGAACGAGGAAGGAACAGAAGGGACAGTTGTACAAGCAAATGGAAAGAGAATTTGATAGGCAACTGAATAAAGACATAGACTGAGTTACTAATTTCAATCTCTACATTAATAGGGATGGAGAATTTTATTTGCAATTACTTCTTATATTATTTAATGGACTAAATTAGCAACAGTTCTAAAACACATAATAACAGTTAATATCACTAAAATAACTTCTAGAGTGATTATTACCACAAAAACATGCCAAATTACCAAGTAATAGAATTTTCATATATTAAACGCATAAAATATCGCATTTAAAATTACTAGCTTACATGGTTTTTGAATTGCAAGAGCTGCCAGCTCCAATAATGAAAGTCAAATTTTGTTGAATACAAATTGCATTATAGTATAATCAAGATAAGTGCCAAGTACTTTTTACTAGAGAAGTTTTTAGGGGCAGGAGCATAACAGAAAATCTTTTGTGTTTAAGAAAAAGTGGTTTTCTCCAGTCACTTCAGTCCTAACTATCTTAACAATCTCTATCGTTTGCTGTTGCTTATCTGAAATGGCTTCCATGTACCCAGGGTGATAATATTTATTGTGCTCAGCTTTGCATGAGTTGAAAAGTCTCTTCAGCAGCAGACCATGCAATAAGTTGAGTTTCTAGAATCACAGAATCATATAATGCTTGGAAGAAACCTGAAAGATCATCTAATTCCAACCCCACTGTCATGAGCAGGGACATCTTCCACTAGACCAGGTTTCTCAGAGCACCATCTAACCCAGCCTTGAGCACTTACAGGGATGAAATGTCCACGGCTTCTCTGGCAATCTATTCCACTACCTCATCACTCTCACAGTGAAAAATTTCTTCCTATATCTAACCTAAATCTTCTGTCTTCTAGTTTGAATCCATTCCTTCTTGTCTTGTCAGTACATTCCCTTGTAAATAGTCTCTCTCCTTTTTTCTTCAGGTACTGGAAGGTTGCAATTGCGTCATGTCAAAGCCTTGTATTTTTCACCCTGAAAAATCACAATTCTCCTAGCCTTTCCTCATAGGAGTGGTGCTCCATCCCTCCAGTCATTTTGGTGACCGTCTTCTGGACAGATAAATGTCCATCCTGTGCTGGGGACTCTAGAGCCAGATGCAGTACTCCAGCTGGGGTCTCACCAGAGCAGAATAGAGGGACAAAATCACCTCCCTCGACCTGCTGGCTACACTGCTTTTGATGCAGCTCAGGATATAGTTGGCATTCTGGGCTGCAAGTGCATATTACAGGGTCACAGAAATAATAATAGGTTGGAAAAGACCTCTGAGGCCTTTGAGAACAACCAGAATCCCCTCATCAGATCAACACTCTTGCCCAACTTGGTGTTGTCTGCAAATCTGCTAATGGTGGACTTAATCCCCTGATCCAGATCATCAATAAAGGTATTAAGCAGGACTGGACCCAACACTGATCCCTGGGGGACACCACTAGTGACCAGATGCCAACTGGATGCAGCATCATTCACCACCACTCTCCGGGCCCAGCCATCCTGACTGGGAAAAGTGTACCTCTCCGAGCCGTTGGCTGCCAGCTTTTCCAGGAGTATGCCACAGGAGACAATGTCAAAGGCTTTGCTGAAGTCCAAGTAGACTGCATCCACAGCCTTCCTCTCATCCACTAAGTGGGTCATCTGGTCATGAAAGATCAGGTAGGTCAGACATGACCTACCTTTCATAATCCCATGCTAGTCTGATTCCTTGGTTATCAACCATGCCACTCGCCTTGGTGTCACCTGAAACCTTGTTGAAGTACACTTGACCCCTTTGTCTAGGTCATTAACAAAGATATCAAATAACACTGGTTCCAATATGGACCCCTGAAGGATACCACTTGTTACTGATATCCATCAGGACTTTGAGATATTGGCCACTACCCTCTGGATGCATTCATCTAACCTCTTTCTCATCCATCTAACAGTCCACCCATTGAATCTATCTCTCTTCATTTTAGGGAGAAGAATGTTGTGGGGGACCATGTCAAAGACTTTACAGAAATCTAGATAAACTACATCTGTAACCCTTCCCTTGTCCACTGATGTAGGCACTCCTTCAGAGAAGGACAGTAGTTTGGTCAGACAGGACTTGCCCTTGGTGAAGCCATGCTGGCTGTTTAGAATCACCTGCCTATCCTTCATGTGCCTTAGCACAGCTTCTACGAGGAGCTGTTCCATGGTCTTCCCAGGCACAGAGGTGAGGCTAACGGAAGTAGGTCTCAGAATTCTCTGTACCCTTTTTAAGGATGAGCACAATATTTCTCTTTTTCTAGTCACTTGGGACTTCACCTGACTGCCATAACTTTTCCAATATCACAGAGAGTGTCTTGGCAACTGCATCAGCCAATTCCCTCAGGATTCTGGAATACATCTCATCTGTACATTCAGGTTCATGACCTAAGGCAGTCATGATCCTGATCTTTATTTACCATAAAGAGGTGTTGTTTCTCCAGTCCCTATCCTGCTCTCCACCCACTTGAGAGACATGGGAAGAGTTTGCCATTGAAGACTGAAGTAAAAAATGTTGAGTACCTCAGTCTTCTCCTTGTCTGTTGTTACCAGTTTTCTGGCATTGTTTATCAGAGGGGGTACACTTTCTTTGACCTTCCTTTTCTGGTTAACATACCCATAGAATCCCTTTTTGTTATTCTTTTCCAAGTTCAGTTCCAGCTTCACCATAGCTTTCCTCACCCCATACCTGTACAGCCATATTTCATCTCTATACTTTTTCTAGGTCGCCTGTCCTAGATTCAACTGCCTATGTATTTGCTTCTTTCCCTTTAGTTTGACCAGCAGCTCCCTACTCAGCCATGCCAGTCTTTTGCCTGCCTTGCCTGATTTCTTGCTCCTGAGGATTGCTAGCTTTTGCTTTCTATGGAAGACTAGGCACATACAGAAGGCTTTATAAGTTTATGGTATGTATTTGATTCCTAACTACTTACAATCCTTGAATAATATACACTCTTGTCAAAGATCAAAGTTGGTTTGTGTGTTAATAACTTTCTAGTAGTGATTTACCAGTCTGTTTATACAGCATCTGATCCAGACATCATTAAAATAAGTATGAAAACTTAATTATCTTAATGGGACTTGGAGGATCTCCCAGGTGATAAGGAGCAATGCCACCTTTTTAAAGTCTTCTTGTACATTTCCCTGAGCAGCGGAGAGGCCTGAGTAATTTTCTGCCAGCAAAAGAGACAATTTCACTGTTCATTCCCTACTCATCTGCATCCTTTGCTCCCTTGTGTTCCATGGATTTGAGAATACCTTGCTTAGCCAATTTTATTTATCAGTCTGGCAAAATGCTGATAAGCTACAGGTCTATAGTTTTGTTAGCATTTTTCCTGAGCTACTGAAATGAAATAACTCACAAAACATCAAGGTGAGCTGAGCAATGACTGTAGAGACAGGACTGAAGTAAAGAAAAATAAGATGGAGTAGAAGAACTGCCTGAATTTGAGATCTGCCAAGTTAACCCAATCCGGCTAGTGAAAGTATTTCTGCAGACATAATTTCCTGTTACTTATCCAAGATCTGGATAATGTTATTCCATCTCTTCATCCCATCAGTGTTAATGGATTCAGAGACACAACCTCATGCTCTGAATTAGAACCTAGAAGAAAAAATTGTAGTTCAGAAACGTTTAAATCTGGCATGATTTTTTTCAGCAAGAAAAAGTCGCACATTAGTGAAGTGGTCATGTGATATAAACCAACTTAACTGGCCTGTTAATTCAACACTCATGCAAACAGTATCCACCTGAGTCTCCCAGGTGATCTGAGAGCATATAAACCTAAGAAGAATAGCTTAACCATGGTTAAAACATTTCTCTCAAAATCACTGAATATGGCTAGCTGGTTCAGAATGCAATGATTTAGCAAAGAGAAAGTACAACCTTGGGGAAGGAGAGAAAGCTAAGAGTGAAAAAAAAACAGAAAAAATACACTGTTTGCATCAGGATGACGTACCATTATACTTTGGACACACATTCTTTTCTAGTTCTGCATTACCTTATGGACATCTCCATCTGCTGATCACTGCCTCTGTTCATCTTGACTCCGTGTCAGAATTTACCATCACTCTGATATACCAACTTGGCTGCTGCCAAGACAGCTTCAGTGTTTCATCTTAGGAAAAATCTTGTATTTAAACCAGGTAATCTATCTCATTTTGACTGAAATTTTGACATAAGCAGCCCTGCTGAGAAATTTAGGGAAGTGATAATCCATAGTGAGGAGATCTGGCAATGTGGTAGTAAGGAGCTGGAAAAGCAACTCTTCCACAAGTTTGCAAAGCACTCTTCTGCTGATACTTACAGGTTAACACAATAGCATCGACTATAGCTTTGCAATACTAGACCTGCAACTGTGTTTTGGTACATGTGTAAAGGTAAGAAATTAATTTCTCTTTGATGATACTGAGTGGTTTAATTTGAACTGAATACTGGCAAACGGAGTGCTAAGGACAGCTTTTGGATCTGTGAATGTTCAGTGAAATGCTTTGACAAGGTTGTTACCAAACTGACAAGCAACTGAAGTACATAGAAGTTCACTTACTCATCAGCCCACTAAAAGAGAAATAAAGAGGCAATCTTTATCCAAAATAAAAAAGGGCTGATTAACACATCAGTAAGAAATCTAATTTTCTATGTTAAAAGGTTGAAATTCTATGCTTTTGTTTTGGAACAGTTCAGGTTTTCATCTATGGCTGAGACAATGCTGTTTTGTCCATACTTCAAAAAAAATTATACTATTGGATAAATAAGGAAGAAACAGTAACTTACTTATCATTATTTCTTACCAAACCTTATAGCTGAAATGGACATCCGGACTTTATTTAGACCATGCTCTGCCCCAGAATCTGTTACATGTACTTATGCTTTCACATTTGTCTAATTTGTTCTTCTGGAGTTCATTTGATGGAATTTCCCAAAAATATCCACAGTATGCTCCAGTTTGATAATATCTTATTGTTAGGAATAAAGTGAAATGGGGATGGGGTTGGTTAGGATTAGGATTATATATATAATACAGTTGGTAAGCAAAAGTTTAGTGCTTAAAGAAGTAAAAGAATGAATTGAAACTCCAGTTTTGCAACTTCTCCTTTGCAACTTTACCAAAAGATTGAGGGAACTGGAAAGGAATGGTTTTATTTCACTCACATTTGTACTCATCCAGTTACTGTCACTAAAACTTAACAATGAGATAAACCAAATAAAGGTTTAGTTACACAGTGTGTTAGGCTGCATAAGAGAAGTTTCTGCCCTATTCACAAGCACCATTCAGCTGTTTCATTTTTTGTTTTCTTTTTCTATTTTCTGCAGAACTTAATCAAATCCTCCTTTTGTTCACTCAGAAAGGAACATGACTGGCTGCTGCAAGAGAGGGATGTTCTTCCGTGGTGTTCTGAGAGGAATCGATCTGTGTCCTCTTAACAGAGAGAATAGCACATCCATAACCTAAAAGAAAAGAAAACCCCACATTAAAGCATTTGTAGTCAAGTCAAAATTCCATTCTTTCAAAGATGTTATTGATTTTTTAGAAATTTCACTTGAATTATAAGGAAGAGATTACCATGCTTTATTTGACAAATGACCCAAGCATTCATCCTAAGTACCGAGCAACTCTGATGTTGCTTTTTCTGAAGTGAAGAATTTCTCATACCAGACCCTTCTGATACAAGATGATCAAAGACTTGAATTTGCATTTCCTCTATCCTCATCCAATGCATTAACCAAGAGATTGGAGTGCATGAATTTGTTTCTCATCAGAGGTGACTATTGGACACCATATAGAAGATTTTATTAATCAGGTTTTTTTTTTATTCTCTCCAAACTGAAAGTTTTAGTTCAAAAAAAAAAAAGGCACGAAATTTTGTTTTACTTTCCAAAATTTATTTTATTTGCTTTGATGGGTAACAATGTTTTGAAGGTTAAGAAATAATTTCAAAATTAAGTTTCATTTTCTATACAATTACATTAATAATATGAGATTAATTAAATTTAATAATAAAATTAATATTTAAATAATATCTTTAAAAAATTTAGAAATAACAGAAATCATGAGTTACAGATAGTTACCATTTCTTGTGACATAGCTCAGATTTTTATGGTGAATTTATCAAACTTACATCACTTTGACTAAAAGCAAGAAAGAACACCAAGTATATGCAAGGAGCAACAGCTCGTGGTCATATTTTTTTCAATAAAGCTTGATCAGTTACTGTTGAGAAGGTGTGTTTTGCCCATGCTCCAAACAAACCCCTGAATTCTTGAGAAGAATCCGTGCATTTGCCAATATTAACAGAGGCATCTGTCTCTGTTATTACAGAGGAAGGAAATAATTCAGTGGGTGATAAATTTTTCAAGTTTGTTAAAGCATGGTGAAAGTAATGCCAAGGTCATGGATTTGATCCCCATAAGGGACATTCATTTAAGAGTTGGACTTGTGGATCCATTTCAACTAAGAATATACTGTGATTCTGTGACGAAGTACTACAGTACTACAGTTTAGCAAAAGCACTGTGAACTTCTCCAAACTTGGTTTGCATATATTGTGTAGAGACTGACCTTTTTTCCCAGTATTTCTCAGAAGATTTGATCCTTGCTAAACACATTTCGTCCACTCACAGCTCTTAGCACATCTAAATCTTTACCAAACTGAGACTCCCAAAGCACGTTGTTGCTTTAGTACTTAAAACACAGTTTTCTAATCCCTTCCTACATTAGAGAGACTTTCTTGTATTACTGCTCCACTTGTTCAACTGAACAAGAAAAAAGAAGCTGTGTTTAAGAAAAGCTACAAAATAAGAATAGAAATAAGGAGAAGCTAAGGAAGAAAGAGTAAGGATGGGGGGAATAGGAGCAACCAGATAGAAAAGATGCATACAAGGGGAATGGGAAGAAGTCGACCTTGTGATCTGGGGAAACACAGTAAAGAAATAAGAGAATAATTGTGGAATAAACCATAAATAAAGCAGAGGTCAAGGAGATTGGTAGAAAAAGAGAGAAAATTTTGTGATACTAAGCACAATATATCTGTAACTGTTAGACATGTAAATTAATACATTTCTTTCATATGTTAGTGTGGCCTTATGCCTTATGCTGCAGGCCAAATTTCTCCCAGAGCATGAATAGAAGTAAGGCTCTGACTGGACATGACCTCGTCCCCGTGGCTGGACAAGGAGAACCTTGTTCCCAAGCCCATTGGTGTGATGGTGCTTTCTATGGTTTTATACATCTGCAAAGGTTTTATGTACAGTTCTGTTACCTCTCAGTTATATTATCTGTAAATGGACTGCTCCGGTCTCCCTCCCCTTTCCCACTTGGTTGCTCCTGGAATTGTTATCCTCTCCCTCAGTTGTATTCCCCCCTCGGACTCCTCCTTTCCTATCCCATATTCGTACCCCATCTCCTCCCCTTCTTCTAGTCCTTTCCCTGTCAATCCAGGTTACTCAATCCCTTATAGGTTTGAGTAGAAGGCCTCTGGCTTCTACTCCTGTCTGTCACCCCCAAACCCCACCTTC
>WEIV01013013.1:48993-71164 GCA_013390005.1 Calyptomena viridis | reverse complement strand
GAGAAGCTGTGGATGTTTGTGAAAGTGCTCAAGGCTAGGTTAGCTGGGGCTTTGAGCAACCTCGTCTGGTGGAAGATATCCTTGCTCTAGTTCCTGCTGTACAAGAGTATGTCAGAAATTGTATTTTTGTGTTTTAGTGAATGCTTTTCACTTGTGCTAGCCTGTGTGTCAGCTAGAGAAGAAGATGAATGGAGAGGTCTGCCTAACATCTTACGCTGATATTGTAGTCAGTGAGAAGAAACAAACATCTCATTGTGCAGGCAGTTTGACCAGAGATACTCATAGCAACACGAGTTTAGTTCCCCTTCAGAGCTCTGTAAGCCAGCTTGCCCTTTATCAGCTGTGACAGGAAAAGAAACTCTTCTATTCACTGGCAGTGAGGTGGACCAGGCCCATTTAACTGAAGATATTTACCCATAGGTATACCTAAGATTTATAGATAGATCAAATATCAACACAACACATGCAGAATTACAGTCGAGACAGGATTATTGTAATTTTAAATTGAGCTTGCTGAATATAACCACATCTTGCTTTTAAGCCCTAGCTTCCTGTCTTTGGGTTATCCTCACAGTTATTTTGATGAAATTTTATTTGTCTTCACTATTTGAATTTATTTGGGTTTAATACATTAAAAATGAGTATTTAACAGATATTCGGTAGACACAGAATATTTTTCAGTTTTATGTCACATCAAAGGAACATATCAGTGTTTTCTTTCACCAATATCTAAAGGGAAACAAATAGGAATGATCTGTACTTAAACCTAACACACATAGTGGCAGACAGGATCAGATCTTCAACAGATTTCTTCCTTTCCAGCACTGCCTTAAAGCAGACTAGCAAAAGATCTATATATGACTTCAATTTAGTTAATGACATGACTTATTCTACATAAGTATGTCTCATGTACAAATAGAAGAAACATCTGTGAAATGTATTAGATATTCTGTTCATCCCACCCTTTAGCACTAGGACCTTAGCTGGAGGATCAAGTTTAAGAGACTGTGCTTAAATTTTCCGTCTGGAGACAGTCTAGAGGAGAGTAACAGAGATAATCAACAGGAATCATTGGAAACATTTGAGTTACTTAGTCTAGACTGAAAAAGACTGAGATAAGATATAAGAGTCTTCTAATGTGTAAAGAGGAACTGCATGAGAATAAAATATTTTCTTTTTTTTTTTTACTAGGGACAGAGTAAGAAGTAATGGACTTGGAGTTCATCGGAGATGACTGTGGGAGGCTTTTAAAAAGAACGGCAGCTTTGAAGACAGATCTGCAATTGAGCAGGTTGTCTGGGAAGGTATGGGCTCTCCATGACTGGAGATTTTTTTTAGAACAGCTTAGATGAATATGTGTCTTAGGTACATTAGTTATAGCTGATTCTGCCTTGGATATGCAGACTCAGCTAGATGACCTTTCAAGCTCTGCTCTATGATTCTATATAAACAATACTAATCTCCTTTGTAACACACTTCAATATCTATGATTAAAAAGCTAAATTTTATCATCAGATCAAGAGGTGAAGTAAATTAAGATGGAGTGAAAAAAAATTCTATAACTATTTTTTACTTGAATGTATTTTAAGTTATTAAATTTATTAGAAAATGAAATTAGATCAGATTTTGAACAATGTTTCTTGCATTATTTATGTTCACTTTTGCAACATTTTTGCCATGATAATGAAGTCTCAGTGGTATGCAACTTTCAGAGGGATGCTAATATTACCTCTTTCTTTCATAACAAACATCACCTACTTGGTGCAAATTATGGAGATTAAGGTTTGAAAAGTGTATTTAAGCAAGATTCACAGTGTAACTTGCACTAAATAAATCAGCCTAGAGCACTCTGAAGGTAGAAAATATCAGTCATATCTCAACTATTATTGTTGAGGGAAGGATAAAGCAAAATACATACTCACGAGGATATCCACTATTTATTCTTAGTTGTGAATTTTCCTAGTTTAATGGACTGATTTTCTCAAGAGAATATAAAATATAGTAGAAACAGAAAAAGATTTAAATCTCTTTCTGTGTTCTTCAAATAGACTATCCTTCAGTCTTTTTTACTAACTTGCAGTAATATCGATGCAAAATTTATTCTGCAGAATTTAGCACCGTAGGCTGGATTAGCAAAAAGTTGTTGAAATGATAGTCACTAGTATTTCTGAGCATCTCAGACAGGCAGCCAGGAGAGATCAATGTGTCAGATGTCAACAGAACTGAAACAAACGGTTTAGCCAGCTCAGTAATTTAGATGCAGCTGGGGTAAAGCCTTCTGCTGCACAGAGTTGTTGTTCCCTAAATCTTCTGGTAGTGGATGTCCACTGGATCTTTCTCAAAATATACAGTAATCAGAATACCTCCAATAAAAATGTTTTGCACATTTGAGAGCACCTGAAACAGTGTTTTTTTCACCAGTATTTCTGTCTTTGAGTCACTGCTTTATTACCTGTTCTGAAGCAACACAATATGAATGCATCCCATTCCACCTGCATCTCCTGCCCATGCTGAACTAAACATTTTTTTCTAAATATTTAGTTCAAACTCTTAACAAGAAGTTAGTGAGAGAAAAATGCCCAGCTACACTGCACTTGCAGCAATATTACTCACAACCTTGGGGCTAGGTCCCAAGATTAAAAAGAAGGACACAGGACATGTGGATATAATCCACCATGCTGCATAATTGCTCCTTGTATGAGCAGCTTGGTTGAAAAATGTAAATTTTTGCCTTGCAAGCATAATAGGACTCTAGTCACAAGCATAGTAGATTTCTATGCACATATACTTATTCACAATGCCCAAGGTCTTTCCTACTAATATCAAATTTAGAGAGCATGGATATGCATACTTAGAAACACGGGTTTACCTCCCTAAGGACATTTTACCATCAAAATGCCAATGCCCACTGACTCTAAGTACTGTGTGGATTAATATCATCTGAACATTGGCAGTAGGAAAACTTTGAGGCTTTTAGGGGTAACATTTTTAGATTTGGGGAAAAAAACACAACATTATGTAAACCATTCAGAATAAGAATCTAAACATTTTCTTTAAAAGAATAAGTAAATCCACACAGTAATACCAAGGAAATAATCATTATTAACTGATATTTGCAAATATGTCATCTGTGTTAAGTGTATTAAGGATTATGTTAGTGTTTTTTCATCCTTAGGCTTCTATTTCATGCAGTTCTCTTTTTCATAGTTAGTAGTTTATTTTATCTTTATAAGAATCCTAGAATGATTCTCCTCTCCAGAGAATGGTTGCATAAAATGAGTAATCAATTATCAAGCATAGTTTTGCTCAGGAAGCTATTGACAGATGTCTGTGTAATGTGTCTTCAATTCCTTGAAATTCTTATAAGTCAAATCAGGTTAGGTACCACTAAGGAACCTTTGAAATACAAGACTCTCCATCTAGGTGAATTAAAGGAAGTTAGTAAGTAAAATAAAAATAACAATACCACAACAAATTACTGGAAAATAAGTGGGTTTTCCACATTACATGTCTCTTTTTTTTTTTTCTTGGAAACATATCTTTTCAGTTTCTCAGATTATTTGGTTTCTTTCACTCTGACAAATAAATAGATATATCCCAATCAACTAGTAATATAAGTTTTCTTTCCAAATGTCTAATGGAATTTTTTATCTTCTATACAGCTTTCTCGACAGAAGCATTAATGTCATTACCATGAAATATTTAGCTCTAATAAGTGTAGCCAGCTCTTACATATAATTTCAGTGCCAACAGTTCTTTCTCCAAGCACACAGATATTTTAAAATCTTTGAGAAACTTAGGGGAGGAATATGTACATCACTGATATAAATGTCCTGAGATTCAGAAAGATATGGAGATGTGAGCACAGGTGCTTTTCTTCTGTTTGTAGACTGTCATCTCAATGAAATGCAATAAAGAGCTGTTCTTACCACAGAATAAGTTATTGAGGAAAAAGAACATAATTTTTAATTTGGACAAAGCTACTTATTCTGTGTGAATTTTATGTAATATTAGATCTGAGAAGGGAAAATTTATGATTCAGTTTTAGAAAAGATGAATCTCATCTCATTGACATTTGTAGATCTGTTTAATGTTTTTCGAGTGACTATGCTTTCATTATCATACTATGTCTATATAACTATAAATGGCCATCTTATAATACCATTTAAGCTCTCCCACATGAGAAGAAAACATGAAGATAGAAAGAATTACCTATTTATATAATTTGCATAATTAAGGTATGGCAGCTAGCTGTTCACTTTGTTAAAAACTCTAGGTGGATGTTTCTAGCTCCAGACAATAGTGTGGACTAAATTTGATTGTTACAAATAATAAACCATGTTTGAGCAAGGCAGACATTAATGAACATAATACAACCATTATTTATATTTGTCTGTACAGTTGCATATTAGAAACTTCAAATTGGTATTTGGCAGAATAAATGACAGTGCATACTAAGACACGTAGGCTTTATTTGCGTGGTACATAGAACACATTTATGTGCCTATCACACAACTTTAGTAGAAATAAAGATAACTAAACTAAGTGGATAAAAACAATGCGGTGTAAGAAGCCAGAATAGTATCTACAATCCTTAGGTCAGCTTTCCTGAAGACGAGCTGGCTCTGACCTCAATGTGTCTGTGGAACAGAGATTCAATTTCCTAATATCCAAAAAAACCAATATGACTATCACTTAATTAACTGTGACAATTATCTTTGTAGAAAGTGAGATGATGTGTTCATAATTCCTGGCAGGAATTGGTAGATTTTCTTGACAATATTTTTTCTTTAAACTGAAGATCATAGTGGCTGAGCATTTCTCCACCACCAAGGTGTTTTTATAAAGAACTGGAATCTGTGGTGTTTATCAGCCTCTCCTTCATTGTCTTCAGTTTGCATCTCCACTTTGACTAAGCCTAGATGTGCAGAAAAAAAAAAAAAGTTTGTTGTATGCTAACACAGATTTGAAATAGATTGTTTGAATTTCATTTAGATTCACTGACAGAGTCAGAAACTGTAACATGCTTTTATAAAGCAGTATTTGACTTGGGGAGTTATTACCACAGTTTAGTCTTTTAATTTTTTCAGCTTCACCACTTGCAGGGAACCTATGGTGAAAGGATAAGCATAGTCTTAAGTACAAAGTCCTCTTCAAAGAGGCTTGCATCTCAGCATTGGTTTTGTCAGTTTCTACACCACAGAAAAGAGGAGATACGTGGGAATGCGTGGTGAGGTGAACTGACAAAATACATAAAGCAAAGCAGCCTGTGGCAGGAATGTGGTAGTTTTGTAATAAGGTGTCTTAACCAAGGATATGTTTAACTGTTGATGGTCTGCAGCTGATGAAGACCTGTGTGGACACTGCCTGACCAGAGCATTGATTGGATGAGAAAGCTCATGCAGATCTCCTTCACGGCTCATGGACAGTTAACCCTCAGACAAGATGGATATTGTAAACATTGCTGTTGCTTAATATAGCTATGGCTGTAGTTGGCAGACATTATTGTTAGACATTATTACATTATTATTAGGTAGGTATAGAGGTAGACATGTTAGATGTAGTATGGGGTAGACATGTTAGTAGTTAGCGGTAGATGTAGGATTTAGCTGCAATGAGATGCAGAATGTGCATAATATTAAATACAATAATAATAAAGAGGATTTGGCAAGCATCAGCTGGCATCCCTTCAGTGTTTTGCAACAGAGATACTAATTAATTTCCTTTTAAAGTTTCTATTTCTGATAAATACCTTTCCTGTAACTACAATATATGAAGTACAAAACAGTCAACATTCTCTAACATTCTCTCTTTTATTTCAAATCATCACCCAATATTTTGTAAGAAATAGTGCAAAAATTATGTGTTTTCCAGACCAATACATAAGCATCTCTCAATTACTTATTACTTGTGGGACAAAACAAAAAGGTGAAACCATCCCTTCTGTGAGTAACCATGTGTAACTAATAGCATAACTTTATATCAATATACCTGCAGGTATCTTCATAAGCAGAAATTACTTTCTAGTTTCCACTGAAAATGCATGAGCTAAAAGAGTCATCCATCTAGTCAAAGCTACTGTAACTCTGCAAAACTCTCATGAGTAGCAAGTAAAGTTATTCATATAGGTATGAGGTTCCCCTTGAAGTTTAACTTTATCAACCACTAAAAAGTAAAGGGAACAGAAAACAATGGTGGATTAATTTCCCTGTAACAGACAATATTTGTCATGTGTGATAGTGACAAGATAGTAACTTCGTCTCTGGAAGACAACTGCCCACTGCTTTTTCCATCAGACCATGTAATAGGAAAGTGGGTAATGAAGTCCTTATTTTCTTATCTCTTGTTGCAATAAGCACACACGACTAGACAGACCTGTGGAAAATTTTTTAGTTAGAACATAATCAAAAGGCAAGTCAGACTTTTTATCATTTTTTTTTAGTAGGAATACTTTCATTTATTGTATGATTTTTTCCTGTTTAAATTACCAGTGTACTGAATTGAGAGAGTGTTAAGACATCATTTACAAATGGTGGGTACCTACTCTGTGTTCAAAGCAGTGTAAACAAGATAATGAGTGACTGCCTTTAAGAGTTTGGAAACCAAACTTTAGTTAAGAAAAAATAGATAGATGCCAACAGAAAGCCAAAAAGGATATGGTAAAGCAGTATTAGCATGCTGGGTAAAGGGATAAGGACCATTTAGAAAATTTTCCCCAAAACCAAGCATTAGGAAGCTTCATTGAGACAAGTTTTGGGCTCTGCAGTACTTTGAACAAGTAGTAGCAATAAACAATGAAAAAGAGAGCATAAGAACTCAAGATCAGCCAAGATGATATATGAATGGTCAATGCATCGTACCTGTTTTAGTTTGGATATATATGACTGTGGACAAGAAAAGGGATTACTCTTGTGTGAGGCAGAAAAGAACAAAAAGAAAGCATGTTTACCACTCTGAAACAGAGGTAGAAACTTTTAGAAGGGGGAGTTGTAAAACTTGAGAATATGGGTATAAAAAACCACCAGTGACCGAAATTTTACAAAAATATACTGGATCCTTTCCTTTCTTCCTTCAAAGGCGTGCTAATCCTAAAAGCTCAAAAGAATATGAACACAAAACACCAGTGTGTAAGAAAATCTTTAAAACACACAGTCCAGATCATGCCATATTCTCAGTAATACATGCTAGGTGAAACAAGAGTCTCAGTGGGAGCCAGATTCCTGCTGCTTATGTTGAACAGTACACAGAATGGGCCTAACTGTGAAATATGAAATAAGGAGCTTCTCAGAGAGAACAGTTTTCTTGGACAAGGTAAATAAAACATGATGACACTTGTCTAGACAACCACTGGTGCTGAATTAATTATGAACAACAATCTTAGAATGCACTGTTGCATTATCCAAATATCTCACCATGCTTACCTTCTGAAGTGTTGCGTTTGGCATCTGCAGTGTTCTGTACAGTAGCAGTGGTTTGTAGCTGTGGTATTTTAATAGCATGAAAGCAGTATTCTTTGTCCATTCCAACATCATAGATCCCTGGGGAAACCTGAAGTTTGGCAGTAGTGTAAGAATAGTCTCTTTATGAAGGATTTTTCAAGAATAGTCAGATCAGTGATTTTTTTTATCAGTAAGAGCATTCACAGGAAACTAATGCAACATTCCCAGAAGTACATTCCTAAAAGAAAAGTATCCCTCAAACAATTTTAAAACTGATGTTCTGACAATTGGTTCAAGAGGGATGAAGTTAGGCTGTTAGAGAGGAGGAAAACAAAAAATTCATAAAAATTGTCAAGAGGATCATACCACAAATACCACCACTCCGCCAATTATTTGTAAGTTTGGATCACCACAACTAGAAAAAGGATTTACATCTCTAATATTCTGAATCAGTGATCTAGACATTGACTTTTGGGTAAAAGGAAGCATCACACCTTTACCTTCCCTCTGCTTTTGCTGGGAAAGGCCAAAGGAAATAATCAGCTCCCAGAGCAATATGTCCCCATTACAATATATTACCACCTTCCCAAGACATGACTTGATTTCTGTTTTCTTAAACTACCTTCTTGTGTATGGACTAAATACATAAATGACTAATTTACAGACAACTTACATGAGAAGCCTGAGACTCACACTGCCGGACATTGTTTCAACCAGAAATTAGATTCCTATACCTGGAGTTTGCATGGTTTATTTCTTTCTTCTTCCTCTTTCAGTTCTTTGTTATTAACATGGTTTCACCCCATCTGGCAACCAAATACCACCCAGCCACTTCCTTACTTAGCCCCAGTGGGATGAGTGAGGGAATCAGATGAGTAAAATTAACAAAAAAAACCACAATTATGGGCTGAGAGAAAGGCAATTTAATAGGTAAAGCAAAAGTTTTATCTATTAAAGCAAAGCAAAGAAAAACAAAGAATTCATTCATTGTTTCCCATGATTAGGGCTTCAACACACATGATGATGACTTGGGAAAACACACGGCATCATTCCAAATATATGCTACTTCTTCCATCTTCCACAGCTTTATAAGCTGAACATGACACCATATGATCTGGAATATCATTTGGGTCAGTTGGGATCAGCTGTTCCAGCTGTGTTCCCTCCCAGCTTCTTGTGAACCTTCAGATTCTTTGCCGGTGGGATGGAGTGAGAGGCAGTGTTATGGTTTTATTTTATGGAAAACTTTTTACCCTTTTGCTTACAAGCAGGGTTTCACACAATGGGGCAGGGGATGTGGGCCCAGGCCCCCCTTTTCTCCCACTGTCGTCGGCTGCCCCCTCCCTGGCGCTGCCAGGGAGCGAAGCCGCTGACCTGCCGCAGGTCCCGACATGGGGGGGCTTCATGGTCACTCTGGGCCGGGCGGTGCTCAACGGCCCCCACGCTGTGGGGCTCAGTGCTGCCCTCTGCACCCGTGGCTCCATGCCACCGTCGGCCGCTGCCGCCTGCACTCACCGTCCCGCGCACAGGGCGAGCCATTTCGTTCCGCTCACCATAACATGCAGCATGGTGCTGGCGCACAGCAGCTCGCTCACCACCCCCTCAGCACTCAGGAAGGCCATAGCCGTGGTGTGGGTCCCACAGCTATGGTCCCCCAGGCTGCTGTGTTGGTGGGAGGTGTGGGGTGCCCAGGTTGGGGGAGGGCAGTCACCATTTTTGGACCACAGCACATGGCAAAAGACAAAGGAATTTCCTGTGGTTTGGGACTGGAAGTAGGGGGGGAGAAGATAGACCAATGGGACGCAAGGCTACGCCCTCCTGGGGTGGGAAAAGCATGGGAAAAAGGATGTACACGCAGGTGCGGGATACGAGGAATTCTGGGCCAAGACAAAGGGTATAAAAACGGTAAAGCTCAGATGCCATTGCTCTTTTCAGCTGCGTTGCACTGCTGGACAGACTTGCTGCTCCTTGGGAGCTCAACGATGCCATCTTTGACCATGTGCTGGCTAGACCAGGACCTAAGAGACTGTGCGCCGAACACTGTGGAGCTCCGGCATCAACTTGAATCCCTTCCTCATTGCAAATTCCTGGTTTAGGCTAGAAAAACTTACCCTGCCCTTCCTTCTCTCTCTCCTCTCTCTCTGTCTTCATGGCACGGTCTCTGGGTCCCCTTTCCCCATCCCCATCAGAGTCATGGGAGCTCCAAAACCCAGTCCTAACCCTGCGGGTCCCCAGAAATCCCAGGGGTGGGAGCTAGCCCCTCTTCCCATCTCCACCAATCTTCTTGGAGTCCCCAGGCCCAGTCCTGCCCCCGCAGGTCCCCCAGATACCGGGGGGGCGAAGTCAATTCCAGTTTGCTCTCCTGATACTTATCCAGCCTCGTCCTGTCTCTATCTCCAACTTTTCCCACTCTGTTCCCCGGGAGCATTTTCCCCCAGGAAGTCCTTGTGGGAGTCCCTGTTCTCACCGACCCACTCTTCCCTCCAACTCCCCCTCCAGCCACCAGGAGTCAGCTCTGAATGCCCTACTATACCCTTCACACCTGCTTGCAAGCAGGCCTTTGCTTCAAGCCAGAAAGCTTGTGTTATTTCATCGAGAAGTACTACTTTGTTGTGTGCTGGCTACTCGTGTTTTCTTATATCAGATAGTTGATTTAATTTTGTTTTTTTTTTCTTTGGTTCTTATATTGATTTGATAAGGGTGTTTTCAACACATAACATATATTTTTATTTTTTCTGTTTTAAAAAAGTTCTTTCTATCTTTATACTTAAACAAGTCTCAAGCAATCTAATATTGAATTTATTTTAATTCACTTCCACTGTCCCCATTAAATGGTAACAGGCAGAAAAGTCCTTGACTGTGTAAGCACTACTCAGCAGTAACAAAAACTTTTCTGTATTAACACTATTTTCATCACAAACCCAAAATGTAGCCCCATACTGTTACTAAGGAGAAAATTAACTCTAACCCATCCGAAACCAGACCATTCTCCACCGGTTATTCCATACCATATACATAATGCTCTGGTTCCATTCTGTCAAATATTTCCTCCACATTGTCCAAATATTAACCACCATACCACCTTCACATCCTTTGATATAATAGACAGATATCCTTCCCTTAGTCTATGCACCACCCATGTAAAACGTCAAAAAAATTGCCATTGAGTTATTAATTTTAGATCATGGCTTTGGGCTCCATTGCTTGTGGTGGTCACAGTTACTCTCAGTGCTTAAACTATTGAATAACGAAAGATAATTGTCCACGTAAATTGGTAAATATATTAGACGTCTGTCAGGTCTTTTTAGCATTTCTTTCTTCATTCAATAAATAGTTTACTCATAGACACACTAAATCTCCTGGGAAAAGATATACTAAATCATAAAGCAAAAGTAACTTATCTCAACTAGTGAATACCATCTTCGTATGATGGAATAAAAAAGTATAGGATAGGATCTTTTGACAAAAAAATATTTAAGCAGTGACAGAAAGCAAATATATTCCTAAAATCATTGTTCATAGAGAAGCTAAATAAAAGATAGGTAACATTTTCTGAATAAATTATTCACTGAAAAATCCACTCAAATCCAAATACATTAAGGCTCGTAATTTTTCCAGAATCTGTGACAAATGGCTTCAGATCATTTAAGTCATGCCTGGATGCAATTGTAAAACCTCCAGCAACATACAGATGAAGTGGAAGAAAATGTAAATACTCACAGCAGCTGCCATATCAAAAAGCAATCATGATTCTCATTGAAACAAACAGAGATCTTTAAAAGAATCTTAATCAGCACTCTTCAGACAGATCATCTCACTGGAGACAATGAACAGTGAGTCCTTTATGGTTTAGAGTCTCTGAACAGATATTTTAAAAGGAACTCTTTGTAGATTAAATTAAAAGATATTACATTCAGACTTTTTCCTTTAAGAAATTCTGTTGTTTTGTTTTATAAGTCTATAGTTACATTATGCCTAGGTACTGTCTATGAGTTGTTGGAATAAAACACCCCAGTCAGCTTTAATAAAGAAAGTTTTCCTAGAAATTAAAAGTAGGCATAATGGGTGTAAACTCTTCCATGCAGGTTTCTGTGATATGCTCTATATCATCAGCTGTACTGATGTACACCAAAAATAGCCAGCTATGTCCTTGATCAAACTATTGAACATAAAAGTAGTAGCAAGAAGTGAGTGCATTTTTGTAAGCTTTGGCACATAAATACTTCCTATTGTATTAGAGCTGAATGTTTTTTGATAGCATATTCTGCATTCCCTTACATTCCCTTCCTTGGAGCCAAAGCTACAAAAGTTTGTGGTCTTTCTTTAGATTCTTAATTTCTTATGTAAATCAATTGAATTTAATGTCCATTTATAGCAGTTGAGTCCATATTTTTATTGTGTTGGTCATCAATTTAAATGCATAGACTTACCATCAACCCCTTTGCTTTTGTGCCTGAAAGTGACTGGTGGGGGACAATTGGATTCCTGATGAGGCAGCACAGACTCAATCATAAAAAACCCTCAAAACCACAACAGCACTAGTAACAGCTATTCTGTATATGTTTTTTCTACTCTGGGGTCAAAAGGGTTCTTCCTACTGTCTTTGAAAATACATTTCTTTGTGGCAGCTTTAGGGTAGCCAGGGAACTCCATATCTATATCAGGTCCACTAGCAGAGGAAAACAAGGAACTTCAAAAATAGTCTGTAAATTGTTTGTGCTTGTGTATAAATAATGCAAATAATCACAAAATATTCTTTGTCAGGAAAGTTTGGTGACAGAGACGCTTCTTTCCAGGATTTCTAGTGGGGAAATAACGAGAGAGATTTTAAAATAGTGAAATCCTTTATAGTTCTAGCAGTCAGGTGTTGCACACCTAATAAATAAGCAAGGGTTCTGCGACAAGTAGTGTTTTGTCTTCAACTAAAATTTTCCCTTAAATTAAAAAATCCCAATTAAATCCCTAACAACAGCAACAACAACAACAACAAAAGAAATCTATAAAATTCATCCACAAAAGAAATTCAAAACAGGTTTGGAAAAGAAAGTCAGCATAAAAATTCTAAAAATTCAGTGTTTATTTGATAAAACTTTTTATTCCTAAAAATCGAATTATTTTTTCTGAGACTGAAATAAAATCTAACACAGGCATATATGCAGTCTCTTTATGGATGAATAATAAGCAAGAAGAGAATTTAGAGAATTATGTACATTTCTTTTAGATATTTTAAGGATGGATGACCACTTCAGGATAAAGAAGAATCTTAATCTAGACAAAAGCACATCTGCTTTGAAACATTCTCTCTTGAGAATGCTTCTGTTAGGAATTTTGAAAGGTCTGAACTAAATTTACCTTGAATTCAAATGGCCTATGAATATCTTCAAAAGGATCATTCAATATGTGTATATATGTGTATATTTTGCTTATATTACCATCAATTCTAACTGGAGTTTATATAGAAGCATGAAGATGCTTTGGAAAACATTCCCTCACTATTATTTCCAGAGATAGCTACAAGTACAGACATTGTAATTCACCCAGCAAAGCACATTGCCTATTGATGATGGACCCACAGTACATGAGCAGCCCACCTTTTGAAGTGTTGCTATTGTAATTTTTTTATGTTTATCTGCTTTCATAGAACAGTGAGAACCATAAAAATATTTTGGAGTGACTTGAACATTGCTACAGTAGCAACCATCCCAGTATTTTCTGTAACTAAAACTGCAGCTCAACATTTTGTGAGCTAGAGTATGAAACATTACTGTACTGGGTCTATCTGAGCCCCAGCAGCCTTAGCAGTGCTAGGAGATAACACTCCACTCTTTTGACTGCTGTGAGGGAGAGGCAGAGGGGACACAAGCGGATCAGGTGACCCAGACTGACCAAAGGGATATTCCAGACCATATGACATCAGCTCAGATATAAAAGAACAGGAGGGGTGGGGGCACGGGGTTGTCTCCGATGGCTGCCTGCTGAAGGGACAACCAACGCGTAGGGCCCTGCTTCTCAGGACGCGACCTGACCTTGTGGAACGGGAAGCAGAGATTAGATCTCCTCTGCTTTCCTTCCTGCGCGCGCAAATTTTTTTTTTTCGCTTGTGTTAAACTGCCTTGTCTTAACACCCACGGGTTGCTGTCATCTTATTGGTAAATGGAAGGGGCGAGAGACTGTCTGGGTACTTGGCACCCAGCCAGGGTCAACCTGTCACAATTACAAAGAATATATTTGGGCCATGGCATGAAAGAGTTGTTGTGTTCCTCTCTATATACCTGAAAAAATGCCTGCTCCAAACTGCAGTTGATGTTGGAGAAGGACTAATCTTAATCTTAACTCTTTTGTGAAACTGTGTAGAGGCAATTTTATTCTTATAACTATTTATAAAGGGTTGACCTTGGCTGGATGACATGTGCCCACCAAGCCATTTTATCACTCCACTCCTCAGCAGGACCAGAAGGGAACAAAATAAGATGGAAAGAAACTTACAGGTCAAGATAAAGGCAGTTTAATAAAGCAAAGCCAAATGCTGCATATGGAAGCAAAAGAAAACAAGAGATTTATTCTCTACTTCCCAGCAGGTAATTATAGCCACTTCCCAGGAAGCAAGGCCACACACACACTTTCTCTTAGCTTTTATGGCTGATGAGGCATCACATGGTGAGGATTATCCCTTCAGTCAGTTTGGGTTAGTTGTCCTGGCTGTGTTCCCTCCCAAGATCTTGCTCATCTCCAGTCTACTGGTGATGGTTCTACATTGGAAAAGCAGTACTGGCATTGTTCCAGTGTTGCTCAGGTATAGCCAAAACACTGCTGTGTTATCAGCACCTTTCTAGCTACCAATGCAAAGTACAGCACCATGAGGACTGATCTGGGGAAAATTAACTCAATTTCAGCCAGACTCAATAGACTATTTCAGTATCTAGGCCTTCCTTGTAATGCTGTAATGCACTATTTCTAGCTTTATAAGAAGAGGAATATTAGGAGAAGTAATCTCACCTTTCTAACGAGAGTAGTTGAGGAATTTTGCTGCTATTTGGATTACATATAACTATTTATTTTTTGTGACCTGTTTTTAAATTTGCTTATTATCAAGATGATTATCTCTTCTGACCTTAGCCCTGTCTGCTTGGTGAAGTCAGCAATATGAATGTTTTGCAAAATATGCTAAAAGTCAAGGAAGACTCAGTATAAAAAAAAATCCATTTACTTTAGCACACACACACACAAAATCCTTTCAAAAATAAAGCCTTGTAGAATTATGTTAAAATATTTTATTTAAATAATAGAAGTATTTCATTTCCTTATGCTTTCTGCAGTTTTTCAAAACAGTATATTTGAGCACATTAAATTTGTTAATAGAGGTATTCATTGAAATATGATGGGACTTCAAAGTGTTTTTGATATGATGGTATTCTTCTCTTAAATAAAATCCCAACAAAGAGACCACTTTAAAACATTCAGAATATGGTATTTTTCAGTCGTCTGTTCTAAAAATCCTATCTCACTAAGAACTAGAAGTTAACACATAATAAAGAGTTCATTATTTTCATCTTATTTTTCTTAAGTATATATTTTACCACAGGAAGCAAAGCAGTTATGGTCAAAGAAGATAGAGTTCACAGTGATATTACCACATAGAATTATATTACTTCTGCCAGTTATTTTTTGTAGATAGCAACACATGTAAAATATGGTTTGTTTTCCAAAAATTAGTAATTTCCAGATGCTTTTAGTTACTTGTAGCCATATTCAGTGAAATCCAGACAGAGTGACACAGTCCTTGGTCCCAGTAGGGTCTAAATGACAAAGTAAAAATATCAATCATACATAATAATATTAGAAGCTAATTTCTTTCTCACAGACAGATATCAGACTGTTTCTTTGTTCTATTAAAATGTTCAGATTCTTTTATGGTAAATTAAAAATGATGATCCCTGTAGTAATTTTTAACTTCTTGACCTCAAGTGCACCTTAGCCATATTTTGATAACATGTTGTGCAGGAAACATGGGCGTGCATCGGTACGTGTTCCCTAACTGGTTCTTATGGAAGTTGCAAATGAGCACTGAAACTTAAAATGGTTCTGTACACAGTTGCTGATCAATAGTGCAGCCTCTGGAGCATACAAAAGTATTTTATTTTGTAGGCTGGTGACAAGGGATTACTTCTGAGAAGTGAGAGGCTTGAATCTTTACACAGAGAGGAGAGAAATGAAACCATACTTCCACTTTCAGGGTACCTTGTACATTGGAGTATTATGTAAAAGGTTATATGATAGCATTACAAAATTCATTTATAACAACCAACACAATTGTAACGCGGCCTTTCGCCCTTTAAATGCATAAAGATAAAAATAAGATCCAGTAGTGGAAAGTGGACCTAAAGCCACAAAAGGATAGTATTCCTCTTTAATGTGGATTGTTTTAGTGGGTTTTGCCCACTAAAAGAACATAAGTGAGGAAGAACGGAATGACTTCTGGCTTTGTCTTTTTCACCAGCACATATAAATACTGAGCCCGAACTGCAGCACCTTGCGATAAGCCACTGATTGCTCAGTCTCCATGGCACCACTGTAGCTGTCAAGCTTATTTAAATTTCTTCATACCAACCCTTGGTTTAGCTTCAGTAGCACTACCATTTACAAAACATTGTATAAGAGCCAGATGCAGTTTCAGGTTTTTAAATGCTTAATCCTATTATGCATTGAGGACATACAAAAGTGGGGGTTGAGGGCTGTTTTATCCTCTGCCTGTCATAACAGCAGAGAAGCTGTTCAGCACCCACAGAATCAAAATCACGTATAGCTCAATGGCTGTTAGTTTGACCTGTAAAATAGCAGACCATAGATGTATTTAATATTCTGTTCTACTTAGAAGGATCTCAGTGTGTGGTTACTGACCTTCACTCATTCAGCTACATAAGTGCATGCTCGAGAAAGGCAACTTATTAGCTTCCGTAACAATACACAAACTTGGTTCATGGTCAGAGCTGAGCTGATGCTTTAATATTACTCCCCTCCAGCAGAAGTCATTCTGGGACTTCACCTTTAACTGGCACTTGTCAGCAGGAGGAGATCAATTTTCCTGCTACTGTGATGCCTAATTAAAACACCATATATGCTGAAGGCTTGTCACAGTTTGTTAAACCATTGAAGGAGTTGCTGGCATTAACTTCACCTTACAGGAAAATTTTGCTTCAGTTGAAGCCCATTAAAATGTTTTCCTCAAAAAAATTAGCAAATTTAAATCTGGAAATTCTATTTGCTTCTGTACAGTTATTATGTTCTCTAAATTTAAATATACCTGTTAATAATACTCTTTACTATCTGTAAACACATTATAGATTTCCTAATACACCTATAATTAAACTCTTTACAGTCTGCAAAACACATTATAGATTTTCTAATACCGTGTTAATTTATTTCATTTCCTACAACTGATATATTTGATCTGAGTGTCATCTTATTCCCTTGACAAGTTTTTAGCACACTTCTTCAGATTCCTAATAAATTTCATTTCCTACGCTAGGAGCAAGATAGCATTTGTGAATTGCCATGTGATAGTACCAGATCTATTCCAAACAGGTGGCTTTTGAAATCTGTGCTAAATGTGGGAATCTGATAGTTTGAACTGGTAGTCTGAACTATATAAATCTTTGGCAATTTGTCTTAATCTAAGGGCAAAGTCGAAGTTTAAAAAAGGAACAAAGTCTAGAAAAGTCATCCACAAATCTCCCTACCAGAATCTTGCATGAGAAGAAGTAGCATATTTTATTTAGGTTCTCAATTCCATATTGAAATTATCAGGTGGTCGTGATGGTTCAGTCTGCCTGTCTTGGGGTGACTTTATGATATATCCCATATCGTCTACTATATGCTAGGAAAAATAATGAATCTTGAGCTTTTAAAACTGAGCCCCAAGAGCAGAGAGAAAAAAACCAGCTAGAGAAATCTTTTCAAAATAATTCTAATGTTTCAAGGTCAGTTTCGCTCTGCTGCTGTGCAGGGGGTTTTTTTGGCAGCCGGGCTGCAAGGGACGAGGAAGCATCTGTCTTCTAGCTTTTCCAGCCAGAAATCTCAGCCCTGTTTCTTTGGAAGGAGAGCAGACTTAAACTCCTGGACTTTTGATTTCTTTTTCTTCTCTCCTGCACTTGTCCGGACATCGGAACATCAAAACCTCACTGGGAGGCCTTTTCCACTGGTCTGGCCGGGCAGGGAGGGCCCCCACATCAGCCTAGCCTGCAAAGGGAGAGAGGGAAACCAACGGAGGGACTCTGGGTCTTCCAGTGAGAGACTTCATTATTTATTGTTAGTATTATTACTATTTTCTTGTGTGTTGTTAAATAAATAGCTTTGGGTTTTTTTCTTTCACTTTCCTTCAAGGAAATATTTCTTTTCTCGAACCTGGTGGGAGAGGGTGACTGCGGCTTGTTTTTTATCAGAGAATATTTATCCCTCTGAATATATTTGTCCCAAACCCGGACACTGCCCATAACATTAATATATGTAGAATTCTGCAAAAGACATCATTTTATTGGGCCAATTATTTTTGAAGTCACTTAGGATATAAGAAGTAATGGGAATAAATGCCCTGAAAACATGTTGTGCTGACAATTAAGTTTCCTGTCCCATAGACCCGTAGCATGCAATATAACCTTAGGATAGTAAAAGACAAAAATTACTCTTTAAAGAGAGCTGAAGACATTTTTTAAGATAACTTTATTACCAAAGCAATGGGAATATGGGATTCAGTTTACTTATTCCTAAATGTAGGTGTGTAGTGCCATTTGAGATGACCCAGGAAACTCGGGACATCCCTGTATGTCTGACAGGTATAACACAAGATTATGGAAATATACATCCTTCTGAACTAAAAACTAAAGGGGTGGTGGGATCCCCAGAAAGCATTAAATGCCTAAATTTCCAAGTGAATAAAGAACAAAGAAAGACTTTGCTCTTTGGAATTTAGGAGTCGAGACAGATGGAATGACCTGGTTGTAGAATCCATCCTCTTCATCTGAACAAAAATTGAGTGCATGTCTGGCATTCCTGAAACATATTTGTTCAGTTATGTCCAGTGATGGAGATTTCACAGCTTCTTCAACTGTCTGCTCCTGTGCTTTCCTAAATTTACCGTCTGAGAGTTAATCTGAATATGTCTTCTTGCAATGTGTGCCGATCATTCCTTTTCCTGCCTGCCACAGGGATGGAAAAGAAATTACTCCCTTTCCTCATAATGCAGTCTATTATGACTCCTCTAAATGGAATTCTCTTTACCATTTTGAAATTTTCTCCTAGGCCATACTGCCTATATTTATCTTCATTCTTATTCTCTTCTAAATTTCTTTGCTCATTCAATCTATATATTCCTAAAAAGCAGTGCATCAAAGATTACATATATTTTTGTATTAAACTTGTCCTTGTTCAGAGTTACTTCATGGATTTTTCCAGGTAATGTTCTAGTTTACATAATCCAGCAAAGTATTCACCTTCTTTTGCTCAGGAAACTCTTCAGATAGGAGTCCTCTATTATTCCCAGATTCTCTTCTGAGGAACTGTTGCTCACTCACTTGTGACTATTATATTTTGGCAAATTCTTGTATTTGTCACAATAACTCCAAATGTTTACCCTTCCTTCCAAACCATCCCACTGAGCTTCACATGCCCTTGAAATTTAATAAGCATGTTCCCTATTCCATTATCCAAGTCAATAACAAAAATACAGAATGATCCAATTTCTTAAAAATAAAATCGTTATTCAACAGATTTTTTCATTAAAAAGAGAAAACCCAACAAACAGAACAACAAAAAAACCTCACCACAAGCCTACAACCAGAACAAACCAATCAAAAAAATACCCAAGATACTCCATAGTTGAACAATCAATATTTCATTCTTGGTGGCATACATATTGTTTTACCCCTCTTTGTTACTATTTAATGAAATAAACACCTTATGCTAATATTTAGCTTCATTCATAAATTTTCAGGCTAATTTACAGGATCAACAGCGTACCTATGTGAGCCAGGTTATAAGCTACAGATGTAAAAGTGTTATACTACTCTGGAAAGGTTTAAAAGTCTTAGTCTTAATTAAAGACTTTAATAAACGAGTATTCATAAATTCCTACTTACATTATTTTAAGGCTTATAAATCTTGTTTCTGGGGCACTCAGGTGGTTCCTACATGAAGAGATAACTAAGTATATTCTATATATTTAGACCATGGCAGACATTGCATGTGTAACAGCCCTACAAGTAACAGGTATCTCTTTACTATACCCTCAAATTAGAAGAAGAGCAGCCACATAAAACAAAATAATTCTGACTTGAAGATAAATTTGAAAAATTCGCCATTTGTGCACAGTGATGACTTCTCCACAGTCTTGTTGTCCCCTGAGGATGCTCCTGGAGCTGCCAGCTTCATCGCTTGCCAAGTCTGGTTCTGTTTTATTAGCTTGACACATTGCATGATGACAGTCTCAAGCCTTGGGTGTCCGAATTCCATTTTTCAACATATTGCTTCAGGCCTGTTGTTTCTAACGTCTCATCAGTTGCTGTCATTTTCCAGTAGTCAGCTGTGGAGAAGTACCCTCTGTGCTTACCTAGTACACCACTGTTCCTTCTCACATCAAAGAAATCTCTACCAACCACAAGAACAATGATGATCTGCCCTCCTGGCAGAGTTTTGTATATAGGTGAACTGTGTAAAGAAAAGCCCACTCTTAGCCACTTAGAAGCTAAGAGATTACATTAGATATTCCTTCACAAGAAATTTAATTCATTAATTTATATATGTGAGTTCTCACTTAAAAGAAAAAAAATCTAATTCATGCTTTGACTAATTTTCTGTCATCAGACAGATATTACATTACAGTATTGTGTAGTGCAACTTAATTCCCTTAAGTTATGAGAAAATTAATGACTTCCAGTTAAAAAATTGAGTGCAGAAACACAGAAAATATAAAATATTGCAACACAATGTGTTCTGAGATAATTTGTTTTTGATGTGCTCATGTAATTTTAGTAATTTGTAATTTACTGCTGTTTGTAGACAAGAAATGTTTGAAAATATTGTAAATTTGGAGTAATGTGATTTCACAGTGATACTCTCCTGTGAGATCTTCCACTTTTGTAGAGTAATAACTTTGTTTTACAGCTATGCAGTAGTTTTGAAAAGCTATTAGCTGCCATCTCCCTTTGCATAAGTTTCCAAAAGTTATAATTTCAGCTTTGAATGGAGAGATAATACAATGGCTAATATTTCTACACTTGTCTAATTCTTGGTGATTTCTGTATCTTTTAGACATGTGCTAACTGACGAAATATATATAAAAGTAAAAATGGATTCAAGAAATGAGCAGAGATCTGTCTGTATCAGATATTAAATCCAATGTCTAGATGCATTCTCCAGATGAGATTTACCAAGACAGAAAATCCAATACCTGTCCTGTTATGGAAGGGGAATATTTGTGAGGTGATCACTTCTTAGGCCACATCATAGCCTTTATTCCTGATACTGTTCAGTCAAGAAAACATGGACATCCTTCACATATCTGCTACCAGCCATGGTAGGAAGCTGCATATCAGACTGGCTGGAGCTTTCTGGAGCAGTTGAACTGTGCCCATACTTATACAGCACTCTGACTTGCATGTCCTCTGGGTTTTCCTGGACTCTTCTCTGGCCCTAAAACATAATTATGAGTTGTTTAGATTATTGAAGTTTGAAATTCCTGAAATTATGGGAACATTGTGTTGCTGCTCACATGAATGTTGTTATAATCATGGTATCATGCTAGGCCTGGGTCATGGCATTAAGGGGAGTGAAAGTTCTCCAAGGGCCTTGGGAATAATCCTAGGGAATGAGGAATGGCTGTGTAGCTCTGCCTTTCTCTACTTACACCTTGTGCAGTCTGTGGTTCCAGAAGCATGCTATGCCAGGAGTTGTATCTGGGTTTTGTCTCAAAGGGAAACATGCAGCTAACTGCAAAAGAGAATTAAGTGATATATGTGTGTGCAGGATGGACTACCAGGGGACCAATCAGGATTTTGGAGCAAAACAAAAGGATAAATTGTCTGGAAAAATGTACCATCTGTTATCTGACTCTCATTAAAAAATATGTTACTAGTCACTTCTGAAAAGTTTAACTATGCTTTTTTTGTTTGTTAAAGGTTATTTTTAACTGCTCTACAGAAATTTGTTGAAATCACAATTGAAGTGCTGACCCAGCTTTGAGAATGCAACTTGACATGTTTATTGTTATATTCAATTGAATGCAAACCCCATAATTTCTGCATTTTACTTCCAGGTCCACATTTTCCCTCTGCACTGAAATAAGTAAAGAAACTTTGTTTTTTTGCCTTGTATTCATGCGTTATATGTATACACATATGTATTATGAGGAAAGAATGCCATTGTAGCAATGACAATTAGTTGCACAATGCTTTTTGTCTGTAGGTTGCCAAGTCCTCGATAAACAATGATAGGCAGCAAGAGTGATTTAAAGCAACATTCTCTCTACTGGGTTTTCTCTGGGTACTAGAAATGACATATTCGAAGTCAGTTTGAATGTTTCTTCTACTCCTTGATGTTCTGCTAACCATAAACCTTCTTATTAAAAAAAAAAAAGACAAACAACAAAACAAACAAAACAACAGCACATAGTTATAAACAACCCCTGTTCTAGTTCTGAGGGACGTTTCTCAAACAAATGAGGGTGGAATCCACTGCACATA
>WEIV01013013.1:1780-43818 GCA_013390005.1 Calyptomena viridis | reverse complement strand
CTAAAAAACAACAAAAAAAAACCCCACACAAAATGTTCAAGGTAAAAAGAAAAGGCAATGTTCTACCTCAAATATTTGTTGAGAGAAGAGTGTACGCCATGAATCATGTTCTAGGCTGTCCAGGAATTGAGAGAGGCTCCATCTTGATATATAGAGAAATAGGGATGTAGATGTTTGGGTTTGATTCTGATGAGGGTTCATTAACTCTCTTTTGTCTCATATAAATTATTATACCTTTGTTTCCTGTTTTGAGTTTTTGAAAGAAATAGAAAAACCCCCACAGATTAATTCTTACCTTCCATTGTTTTGTGTTATGGGTGGTTGCAAGCTAAAATCAAAGTTCTCTGTCTCTTTGGAATACCTTCAGTGAGATAAGTGAGATATTCTGGCAGTTTAAACTCTCTCCAGTTTATGGCTCCAAAGAATCTCTGGGGTAATATTTTTCTCTCAGTCATATTGCCCAAAAGCTGGTGAAATAGCCATAACGTTAAAAGTGAAAAAATATCCTCTTAGAAAAGAATAGGGGAGTAAACAACAAACCTGCAACCTGAGGTTCCCAGGCAGGTGTGAGCGTTGTATTGTGACTTTTGCCTTCATTATTGTTACTGAATTACATGATCACAGGGATAAAATCACTCTTATTAAGGGCTTTTTGCCACAGTCATTAAAACTAGTGATAAGATTTGACAGAAATTTTCAACAGACTGAGGGCAAGGCTGACATCTATGAAAGAAGACTTGTCAAACTTAGAAAAGACTTGGGAAAGGGTCAGAACACTGGTGTTCATGTTAAATTTATTTTCCTTGTCTTCGGAGGGGGGGGGGGAACACCCCCACCCTGCAAAATAACAACAAAACAAAACAACAAACAAACAAATGAACAACAGCAAAACTACCAAAGCCTTAAAACTGTTCACTATCATATGTACAAAATATCTGCAGTTTCTAAAATCTGGAATCCAACCTTCCTTATTCCATAATTATGTGATCTAGTGTTACACGTATAGAAAAATCTTATTTGCTATGCTCCTGAAAACCTAATATACCTTGTGAGGCCTCAAGACTTCATAAATTAGATTAGGAAAAATTATAAGGTGTGTTTAAAAATCTTAAATTATTAAAGAATGATTGGAAAGTCTCTGTCAGAGTTATGTTAGTATTATGACTAAAAAGGAGTGTTATTGGTTTGGTTAATTCTGCCTTATAAAATTAGTGTCCTCCTAAACTGACTAATTTAAGATCCATTTTGCCCATATTCACATAAGTAGGATTTTTGCCACCTGCAGGACCAAGAATAAAGTTGAATGTTATCATGACCTAGACCCCTCAGCAATGACCACACGTAAGGCTTTGATATGGAAAAATATTTTCTTTCAAGGAAAATAGTTCCTTAATTTTTAATATATGTTTAAATCCTATAAATCGAAGATTACCTTGATGCAGCACTTATGGGTAAGAACACTCAACTGATAAACACACCATAACCTGAAGTTCTGAAGTTAAGATCAGATTTCTGGAAGATGTTTTTTTAGTGAAAGACAACTTACAGAAATTATTAAAAGAAAACGTACATTCAATTTTCCAGTTTTGTTATTTAAAATGTCAGACTAAGTGGTCTAATTGTTGCTTCCAAGGTTAAAACGCACGAATGTGGTAATACGTTATTGCAAATTGTGACTAATTTAGGCATGGGCTTATGTGGTTCTCTGTGCCAGGTTCTAAGTCTTAAAATTATTTTTATTGCAAGCAGAAGATTCCGGGTAGAAGGGAACACTACTTTGTGAATCAAAAAAGTAAAAAAAAAATCCTTGCCATAAAACATTTTGTTTTAATTGTAGCTAGTAAACACTATTTTTGGAATTAATTCCAAAGACTTTTAATTATGGATTCAGTAGACACATGCAAATATTTTTACTCTGATTACTTAGAAAGAATATAATGAGCAGTCTGAAGCAGTCTACAAACCTAGAAACTGTGCAGAGCAGATAATTATGTAATTGGAAATATGTCAGCATTTATACTGTAAATAAGAGAAAGGACCTAAAAGGGAAAAAAGGGAAAATGTCTTTCTTTCACTTGAATTTTATAGGTTTTTTTAAAAAAGTAATCAATCATTTTCTCTTGAGAATAAATGTTGGGTTTTCTCCCCTGTAATTTATACAAAATTGTCCTCTGACATTCCATTTTGCTGTTTTAAAGTGTTGCAACTTTGAATAAAACATTTTTTGTGCTTTGTGTATTGTAAATTAATTGCTTCTGTCAGATTAATAGGTCTTTTTGGGAATACAGGAAATTATGGTATACCTGACAGTAGTTTTTTAGTGCTCACATGAAAACTGAAGGAAACTGATGCAAAAGAAAAACCTAAACCACTACAAGCCCCACACCTCCCTGAACAAATAAAATAATAAGCAGAGCTTATTTCATCTCAGAAAGTGTCTGCAAGCATTGTCACATCATATATTGGAGGTGTTGGAGGGTAGAGTATGTACATCCTTCAGGAAAGGCATTTTAAAATTCATTTCAGTGATTGCTCATAATGAGTTTAACAGCTGAAAATCCTTCAGCTGACCTCCTGTCTATCTTTGTTTCTTCTTCTAATACAGTTGCTCAGAGAGCAAAATGTCTACCTAAACAATGTGGAATGACAACGGTAAACATATATATATATGTGTAGATATATATATATATACACACACACTTATATATACATGTATCTGTTGTATATGTTCAACAGTCTGTATATTGTATGGGGTTTATATACATATATATGTGCAATGTATGTTTGAATTGTTGTTAAATATAAATAACAATTATAGATATTTACATATATACATCATACCTCTATGCAAAGAAAAAAAATGTCTCAAAGCCATCTGTTTGGGGAATGTTAGAACAAATGCAGGTAAATAATTGCAATTTATTAAATTGTTTGGATTTTTTCCATACACAAATTAAATCTCAGAGACACATGATACAAAAAGATCACAAACGGAAACTAATTAAAATCTTGTCAAAGTGAGCCTGTTATCTTAAACTGAAGTGAGTGAGCAAGAAATGGAAAAACACTGCAATAAAATTTGGCACAATAAGTTGCTTATATTTAAAAATATCTTGAAATACTCTAGAAGCTGAGATAGGCTCTTGAAAACACTATTTTAAAGCTGGTGTACTTCTCACTCCCCTGCTATCATTTCAATACCTTGGAGTTTCTATCTAAAAAATTCCTCCACCCTGATTGGAATAGTATCCAAACATCACAGCTTTATCTAGTTTTGACAAAAATTTGTATTGCTTTGTTCTACAGAAGAAAGATATGCAAGCAAGTAGGATATGGAGAGCAAAAATCAGATGAAAATGCCAGCAGGGGTTCTTGGTTTGCTGTCCTTTGAAGGAGGGCCTTCTAGAGGGTCAGTCCCATTGCCTCATAAAACCTTTGGGAAAAGTACCAGGAGTTATTTAATTGCCTAAAGGTCTGAGAGTTTGAGGCTCTACCTCACTCAAAAAAGCTTTTCTAACTTAATTTACTTTGGCCAATTCCTTAACAGTGTTTGCTTTACAACTAGCAAATAATTTAATTTCAGCTTTGTCCTTGTCCTATGAGCATTTCTTCTTGAAATAGGACCAGCATGTTTGACTATGCTAATAGCTAAGCTATGTGCTTCTGAGGGAGGCACTTAGAGTTGTACCACCCGTCAGATAAAAAAGATGAGGAAAAATGTTTTTGCTAATTGGTTTACAAAGATATGTTCTCAGACAATGTTCGAATTACATTTCTGCTTATTTTGTTGCCTTTTTTTTTTCCCAGCTAGAACAGCCAAACTCTCACTCCTAAGGAAAGACCAAATGAAGTTTGACATCTCTCTGCTGATGCTTTAACCATCTTCTGAATACCTCAGATCCGTCCTACTGGAAGAAAAAAAGATCACTTAGGTTTTCTCGCTGCTGTATTCCAGTGCTTTGTCCAGATTCACCTCTCATACCAAAGCCCACCCTCTAAATGCATCTACACCATAAAAGAGTTTTAACCTGAAATTTCTCTTTCACCGATATTTCTCTCAGAGCCCTGACCAGATTTTCCTGGAACCTCCACCCACACTATTCATCCCAGAACATAATTTGACCTCAGGCTGGGACATACCAGAAAAGTAGTAAACTTCAGTTATAATCGCAGTTATAATCTGGTCATGAGTCCTGTTGATATTGATCCTGATTTATAGACTGTATTTTTAGCTCTGCCTTGTTGCAGGTCAATAAGTTTCTGTATCTCATCTTACTCCTGACCTTCAGACAGATTTAATAGCTTGACCTTGGATGTGCCTCACTATCATGAAATGTCTCTTGATTAGGATCCTTGGTTGGACCTGACTACAATCTCCAGGTCTGTCCTGCTGCCTTGCTTGAGTATTTTGGGATGGGCCCTCACTGGTAAGTCCCCTGGCCTAGGAATCATGTGCAATTTCTGTCTCTTAGCCAGCTGGCCCATGGTACTCCCAACAGCTTCCTCCCTCTAAAAATTGTTGCATCATAAACCTACTTCAAAATAAGATTGATCTTCTCCTTATGATCTTCATATAGAAACATACAAATATATAAATATAGAAACATATAATATGTTAAGGTATTGCTGTTTTCTTTCTCTTCTTCCAGACTTTTGGAAACATGTTTCCTAACTGCATTCTTAGCATAAGTTATTATATATATATCATGGTCCTGCCTCACATATTGGAAGGCAAGTAAAAGGAGGAGGCATCCATATTTGCTTATTTGTTTTGATATTAAATCATTTCTTTAGGAAGACCAGCATTTACAGTCATATTGGTATTATGACTACTTTCAGTGCAGATTGAAATTTTTGTAAGTACTTTCAAAATACAGTATTTTACCTCCTTCCAAGTCACATCCAAACTTCATGTCTTTAATAAATGAAATTGTCACTATAGATGAGAAAACATTTAATTGTTGCAGCCTCCAGTAGTTACTTGTATGCAGCCCCCAAAAAATGTATCATAGAATCATAGAACGCTTTGAGTTGGAAGGGACTTTAAAGGTCATCTACTTTCAACCCCGCAGCATGGACAGGAACACCTTTTACTAGAGCAGATTGCTCAAAGCCCCATTCTGCCTGGAGTTCAACACTTTCAAAGATGGAGCATCCATAACTTCCCTGGGCAACCTCTTCCAGTGTCTCACCATTCTCATATTGAAGTATATCTTCCTAAAATCTAATCTAAACCTACCCTCTTTCGGTTTAAAGCCATTCTCCCTTGTCCTGTCACTACACGACCTTTTAAAAAGTCCCTATGTATAAGATGGGATAGTTTTTAGTATGACTTCTTGTACTGAACTTCTATGAATCTAAATTTTTTCAAATAGAAGGATCTTCAGATACATTTTCCACTTCTCTGTGCCTATTGTAATGATAGCAAATGATCTTACTGCAATACAATTGTCTATTGTTTCAGTTAGCAACTAGGCATTTTTTGTATTTTTCTCTATCTAGTTTCTTCTAAATTGCTTACTTCCTGGGTGCTGGTTCTGCTGGATACCAATTACTTGTGATAATGTGTTTGCCTAAAAGTAAAATGATTGTATATCTGCGGACCAGCCGCACTTTTCCTGAGATGATTTCTAGAGTATGAGATTGTTTGTGTGACAATACAAACCACAAGAGTTATGTATTGCTTAGTGTACCCTGTCCTGTCACTTTGTCTCCAGATTTTAGCATTTTCTCCTTTTTTGCTCCTTGCTGTTAGTTTCCCTCAGTAAATGTGTCTAGGGAATGACTTGACCTCACTGGAATCGTATTACTATAGTTTTAATTTGATGTACTATGCCACATATGTTTATTTACAGCCTGCAAATTATACCTTGCTTTTGAAATTGTCATTCTCAATACTCAAATGTCCCCAATATGTTCTATCTCTAAACCGAGAACAACAATTGTTTTATAAGATCAACCCTCTAATACCTTAATTTCTGCAGCTCAAGACAAATTTTTTCAGGATTCAGCATGCCTTGCTATTATCATCGTTGCTGCTGCTATCACTTCATCTTTTACTGTTTCAATAGTGATGGTCCCCAACACTTCACAAACAAAACTCAGACCTCCTCATATAAGAAGAATTTCTAAGATAGATAGATAGATAGATAGATAGATAGATAGATAGATAGATAAATATCCCCAGATAATTTAGAAAATCTGTCATGATAAATATTTTGCGTGGAAGTAGCTGCAGTATTATAATTTTGATTTTCATGAAATTTCAAAGATATCTTCTAGAATTCCAAAAACAGGCAAAAAAGATGCAAAGGAAAACATACTCAAAATTTTTAAAAAAGTGCTGTAGAACAGTACTCAAGTACCTAGAAATTGTTTTTCTGATTAACATTGTGGGGGTTTTTTCTAGCTTTCACTGAAATTTTTTTTACTTAGAACAATAAATATAATATTCCATTCCTCAATAATTTCCCATTTACAATCATACTGTATTATCAACTTTGTGTTTCAATTAAATAACACTTTTTATGACATATTCTTTGGTAGATTAAAGTGGTTTTTTTCACTGGGGGGTTTTTTGAGAAAAATAATGGACAAGTCAGGGTAGAATAAAAAATCTCTAAGTAGATATATTTTATTTGCAAGATGAAGAAGTAGGAGGCAATCCTGTGGAAAAAACCAAGTAAAGGAATGCAGTTTCTCCTGTGATCACACAGGAGTGAACGATGTAGCAATGCTAACTTCAATTCAATCAAGGTCCAAGTTATTCTTAGGTAGGTTTTGCAAGTTACATTCATGTCAATAATGAGCAGAGAAGGGAAGGCTTTGGTTGCTAATGTTTTTTGATTGTGGTTTCTGTGTGGGTAACTTCTGTATTGTGATTTTTTCTCTAGCTGGGTAGCAGGAGTTTGGAATCTGGCTTTAGATCCTGCAGAATAGTTGCACATACAGTTTTTAGGTTGTCATGGTTTGACTCTGGCTAAAAGCCGAGAGCCCACACATAGATCTAAAATTTCTCAGAGAAGGGAAAAAAAAAACCTCGACTTTTGTGATAAGGATTACAAGCAACTGTTTATTAACTACTTCACACAAGCAAAACAGGCTCTAACTTAGAATGTTAAGTATTTACTACTACTATAACTACTACTACTACTACTAAAATCAGAGCTTAAGAGTTTAAGGGTGAGCAGTTTGATAGTTGTTACAGACACCTTTCTCCCCCCACCCCTCCCTTTTAAGATCCTTCACCTTCCCCCAACAGCTCGGGAAGTCAGGTGGCGGGGGGCNTTTCTCCTCTCTCCGACCTTGGTGTTAATCAAACTCCTCACCCTTCTTTCTCTTAAGCTGCCATGATGTTCTGCGCAGCTTTTTTTTTTCTACTCCTTCTTAAATATGTTATCACAGAGGCGTTGTTGCCTGACCTTGGCTAGCTTAGCGCAGAGAAAAACTCTAGCAGCTTCTTAAAGAAGCCTCTCTCCTAGCCTCCCCCCCCAGCTAATAAAAACTCTTGCTACTTAAAACCACAACATAGGTATAAATACTTTGTACACTCTTTAGAAGAAAATATATTTTCTTGACTTGTGAATGGTGACTGGAAATCAAATCAACATGTGGATGTTTAGATTATTTATTTCATACAAGTGAGATCTGAAAGGTGGGTTTGTATTTGCAAACAGGTTTCTCTCCTCCCATTTATCTACTATTAAATATATGGGTAATATTCCATTTTTTCTTCCTTGGCTGCAGGACTTTTGGACTCCCCAGTAATGTTTTAAGCACTCTTGGCACTTATAGTGGAAGGTTGATTGAACAACATAAAGGGTACAGTTATTCACCACTGCCAATGGAAGTTTAATGTGTACATTTCAAGGCTAGTTGCTAGTAATTAAATACATATATACATACATATATGTGTAAATATATAGCCTGACTATGCCCAGGTGCTCTGGTCTAGAAAAAATGTGATTAATTGATCTGTACAACCTACACTGAGTTTGGATATAGTCCACTGAAAAGACTGTGCATCCTGTTACCTTGTAGGATTTCTCGGATTCAGACTTTGTTCAGCAGTCACATTGAAGCAGGACCAAAATAAATCATTGAAGAGTCTCTAAGCCAACAGATATCATTAGACTTGAAGTTACAAGCTTAGACAGATGTCCTGAGACTGCAGTACACATCCATCTGTAATCAGTGAGAGTGAAGAAAAAATTTACGCTTGTATCTCTACAGTGAATACAGATTGAATCCAAAAGTCAAAACACTTTGGTCTACTTTTTTGAGGAGTTTTGACAGGGCTTTGTGCAATGGATCTCGACCTATGTTTTCATATTTGTGTGTGATATACAAATAGTAATCCAGGATGACTATTTAGAACCCTGAATTTCACAGATGGCAGCCATTCAGCACCACCTTCATACTGAGAAAGTGTGAAGAGGAAGGAGAGAAAGATTTTTGTCCTTTCATTACTTTGTGGCTGTAGAATAGTTGGATGAAAGATTTCAACAACTGTCAGAGTACTTTTTCCCTGAAAAATCATACAAGAACTAGAAGCTCAGTAACTTTGGATTTCAAGTTCTACCAGTAACGGGAGCACTAGAAGACCTGCCAAGATGGTACTTTCATGGTATTTTTATTTGGTTGCAAAACAAAGAAACTCAGAGCATAGGTATGCATATGAGATTAAATGTAGATTTTGTCCTTCAAATTACAATTTCAATGCCTTTGAATTTCACCCAATCACTACTGCTTATTTTCAGAGCCTTTCCTTGTAGCCTTCCTATGACAGTTTCCTGACATCTCTTTCTGTCATCCACATTCAATCAAGTTACAATCAAGTGCTTTGTAATTTATATTTTAATTTGATTCTTTTGAAAGGTAACTCTGATGCTGGCTTTGGGAAGGGACAGGCACATTAGGCAAAATACAGAAAAAGCTTAAACAAAGAATAGTTGGATTTGAATTTCTGTAATTGTTATTTGTTCTATTTGATTTGTTGCCCTAATTTACAGAGTCAGAGAACGTACCAATAAAATTTCATTTTCTATTCCTCATCTAAATTGTTGTTCCATTCACATGTTAAGGAAGCTTCTGAAAGCTTTTGTATCTTTGTTGTAGAATGGATAAATTAACTAACACATTTCAGTAAATGAATTTATGATGTTTTGTTCTTGTCTTTTTGCTAGGAGTGTATCCAATCAAAAATCATGTTCTGTAGTCATTACATCAATTAAAATTATTTTAAATTCAATTACACAATTATAATATTCGTATTGCAATGAAACCTTTTGCGATGAGAATGACCAGCCACTGGAATAATCTTCTTAGGGAAGTGGTAGATTCCCCAACATTTGACATCTTTAAGACTCATGTGGATAGGATGCTGGGTTATCTTGCCTAGACCATGTTTTTGTCAAAAAAGTTTGGTTGAGATGATTTTTGAGGTCACTTCAAACCTGATATTCTAGAATTCTATGAATTATTTCTGATTCCTGATTGGATGAGAGATGAAACACCTTCAATACAAACATTAAAGTAATTAACTTTGCTTTCCATAGCATTCATGCCAGTAAACAGCATTTCTCTAATGTTGGTGGAAAACAAATATTAAGAAACTTGGACTTGACCAAACAGATTAATTTGTAATTCCGAAGAATGCTCCTAAGAGATTTTGTATTGTGCACCATATTGTCTTTTAATATTAAGAACTGAGGTTGGTCCTGGAGAGAACTTGATTCTACAGTGAGCAAGGAGACTAAGTTAGAAAGAAGTCATTATCTTGCATCTTGTGGCCATACCTTTCAGCTTGCATTGCACAATAACAACTTTAAATAAACTCAAAAAGACGGAATTTTTTCCTACAAATGTCACTGGTAAACCATTCTGAAAATTTAGAGCAAACAGACAACAGTTTCACAGATTTTTTGGCTTAATTATATGGTTGTACAGGTATGACATGACACTCATGTTCTAGTATTGAACACTGAATTTCTTTACAGGTGCATTTTTAATGTTTTTTTCCCTTTCTTTTCTAGCAAACTTTTTCACAAATAAAATGAAATAAATTACATTAAATTGTTGGAACTTCTTTTTGAACTTCATCCTAGGTAGATTATGTTTTATTTTGATAGTGTTAATTTTGAATTTTTTTCTACAATCTCATGTGAAAGAGAACATAGAGTATTCCAATTGAAACATAAGTAGACCTTATTTTTCATGTTTATTTTATTGCTGATTAATTAAAGGATGGAACATATGACACAGAAAGCATTAAATACAATTTCTGATACAATGTTTTAGGACTGACGCTGCATGTCTACAGAAGAACTAGCTTTAACAAGGAAGGAACTGGATACAGAATGGAGTGGCTTCAGTGGTTTTTAGACTGACTCATCAGTATGAATTCTTACTGTTGTTGCAAATCATGCTGTTCTAGGGGTTTGACCATTAGCTGGAGAATTTAAATCAATGGCTCATAATTTTCCTATAAGGACTATAGTCACATACCTTTATGTCTCATGCAACTTAACAGAGTGCAATTCACCTCTTACTTCAAATTGCATTGCTGCCTCACTGTCTCTATAACATTAACAAGTCCCAAGCAGACCAGACAGGACTGTAGAAATTAAATGTAGCTCTGAGAGCACTCAAATGTGTTTTTAATTTGGTTTATTTTCTCCCTTTATTTGAGAGAGTAGGCATTTGAATTTATCATGGCACTGCAGTCAAAGAGAAACCATTTCTGAAGAGAAGTTGTAAGCAGAGCTGAAGATCAGCTGAGGTACCTGTCTATTCTTGGAGCTGGAAGCACACAGAAGCACTGAGCAAATGCTGAGATGAATAGCACGTAAATATGTTCACACATGATAAAGAGTCAAGAAGGAAACAAAAAAATCTTTTTAAAATTACAGTAGAAGAAAAACACTTCTGATTGACCCAAATACATTCATGACAGTCTAATTTCCTGTAAGAATCATTTCTGGTTCCTATGTTGCTACTCAGGAATACAGCGATGTCTCTGTACTATCCTGGAGGAAGATATGTCTAAACTCTGCTATACTGAACTGGAAAGGCCATTCATTGCTTTTCAATGACAATGTTGGCAAATTTGACTCATTTACACATTGCAGTTTCACATATATATTTATATATTCACATGTATTTTGTCATTTATACAAAAATATCCATACAATACAATAATGGATTTCTTATTAAATATTATGTCAATTCATTCATCTCAGGAGAAAATTCACATTCCAGCTCAATTTTTAACCTGATACAGAACTTGAAAAATGATCGGGTATGAAGGTCTGCTCAGAAATCTCAGCAAATCTCGGCAACTGGTCACTGTCTGCCCAAACAATGCCATCCAAAATAAACTGGTTTATCCTCTTTTGAATATTCTTTCCTTGATCTGAATTTCCTTTTGTTGTGTGTTAAATATTTACACACTCCACCGGCACGTACATGAATATCTGAAGGGTTCTTCCATTTCTAAGGATTTTGGTTTGAAGAAACCTTTGGATGACAGTTATATTATTTTCAATACATTCTTTCTGAAATGTCTGTTAGGCTTGATTTTGATGACACCATCTATTTTGTCCTGTGTGCTTCTGTCCTGGTTTGGGGCAAATATATTCAGAGGGATAAATATTCTCTGATAAAAAAAGCAGGCCGCAGTCACCCTCTCCCACCAGGTTTGAGAAAAGAAATATCTCCTCGAAGGAAAGTGAAGAAAAAACCAAAACTATTTATTTAACAAACACAAAAGAAAATAATAATAATGCTAAACAATAAATAATGAAGTCTCTCACTGTGGAGAGAGAGAACCTGGAAGATTCAGAATCCTTTTGTTGATATGATCTCCTTCTCCCCTTGCCTCTCGGCCGATGTGGGGGGCCCCCCCAGGCCAGGCTGGTGAAAAAGGCATCCCAGTGAGGTTTCGATGTTCCGATGTCCCGACAAGTCCAGGAGAGAAGAAAAAGAAATCAAAAGTCCAGGAAAATACAGGAGTTTAAGTCTGTTCTCCTTCTGAAGAAACAGGGCTGAGATTTCTGGCTGGAAAAGCTAGAAGAAAGGTGCTTCCTCCCCTCTTGCAGCAGCCACCAAAAGGAAAAAAACCCAACTGAACAGCAGAAAAACAAAACTGATCTTGAAACATAGAATTGTTTTGAAAAGATTTCTCTAGCTGTTTTTTTTCTCTCCGCTCTCAGGACTCAGTTTTAAAAACACAAGATTAATTTTTTTTTTCTTAGCATATAGTAGACGATATGGGATACATCATAAAGTCGCCCCAAGACAGCTTCAGGCCAAAATTTAAATGAAACCCAGAAAACTTTTTTCTCAAATGATTTAAGAATGAGAAAAGGAGTATGCAGCAAGACGTATAATGTGAAAGTGAAAAATCAGGCCTTTGTGTCAGCTCCTGTGCAGAATCTTTACAAGTACAAAGCTATCTGTTTTAATCCATCCTTTAGTCTTGAAGTCTCAGTATATTTCTTTTTAAATAACTGATGTTATTGGATTGACTTAATGGCATTGCAATTTACTCACTATTCTGAGTTTGCTTTCAACATTATTAGTAAGCAGTTACATGCAGTATTTTCTAAATTTATCACACTTATTTTAGGAGAGAACCAGAATGTGTGTTACAGAACAATCAGATTTCTTGAATTTTTCATTAATGAGCAAAGTTGTGCCTTGGATGTTACATCACAGGGGCTTGAATTTTACTTACCACTTCTGGATCATAGGATCACGTCTGCTATTTTTGTGAAAACAAATGAAGAGAAGAAAATAGAATAACTTAATATAATCTAGTTCTATTCCTTCTATCTCCTGTAAAAAAAAAAATAGGAGCAAAAGACAAACAGAAAAAAAAAAAGAAGAAATATTCTTGAGAAAAATCCTGCAATGTAAGTTCTGGTAGTTTAAGAAGCTGATGAGTGAAAGTTGACTAGTTTTACTGCAATTTAACCATAATATGCATTATATGTTCTGATAAAAATGCTTTGGACTGTTCTTGCAGCCTGACATATCCTTATATCATCCTTATCCATATATCTTTTTTGTCAGTGTAGCTCTTACTTTTGCCATGTGATTTGTTGGTGTTTTGGGGAATATATGGATTTCACTCTATAATATGAAGATAGTGTTCTTCCAGTCCTAAGTGGACAATGATACGATCTATTTTTTATTTCTCAGCTGAAGACTGTAAGCAAGTACACCTCTGCAATAGGTTAGAAGATTAAATTATACTCTAGATCTACAATGAATGGTAAGGGAATGATGAAATACCCTCATTTTAGTTCTTACATATGATTTAGCATTGATTCCATAACGGAAGGGAATTTCAATAGATGTCTAAATTTTTATGCACCTCGCATATTTTCTCAAGGATCTCTTTCTAGATTACTGAGTAAAAACAAGGCTTTGTTGTTACTGTTGCTAAGTCTGTACTTGAACCAGAAACTGAAATAATGTGGGGTTTTTTTCTGACTCATGGAACACAAGAATATCTAAATTCCATTTGGGGAATACATTAGCACATGTAGTGCCTGACAAAATTGTTTCTGGAACTTCATACTAAACACGTATTTTTAAATATAAGTTCTTCATATTTCATATTGAGTGGTTCTGTAAGAAGAAGAAGAGATACACAGGCTAGTGAGACAATAATTAAGAAGTTGGGTTTTTTTAATTCTAAGCATTTTTATCGTCAGTCCACCTCATCATTCTAAAATTAAGCAGCGATATTAAGTAATTAATATCATAAATAGACCTAAGACAAAATATCCAAGAGGAATTTTCTACCTTTCTATACTTCTAGGTATTCAGTTTTCTAGGTACAGTAGTAAAGCTGAAACTAAGTATGTAGCCATGGAAAAGTCAATCTGTTACTTTGAGTCAAATTTGGTATTTGATTTTAAAATGCAGAAGTGACCATGATATAGGGTTTTCATTGAAACCAATAATGTTGGTCTCTGCACAAAGATTTCTTAATCTCTTCGAAGTTTAATAAACAGGATTAACGAAAGTCTTTAGAAAAGTTCATCTTCTCTGAAAATTTGTAAATAACAAAAAACTGTCAAAATTTTTAATTTTCCCCAAGTTTGGTGGCTGGAACCTTGGTATTTTTTGTATCAGTGAGATCAGAACTTCATCTCTAAGTTATGAGGTTGCTACAACAATGTCTGTAGCACACAGATATATTTTGGAGTTCTCCACATACTCATACTGAACTATTGCCATAAATTATAAGATTCCATTCAATCAATATTTAGGACTTTACGCATTTTAATTTTTATTTGAAATTTTACAAAAAAATTCTTCTACTAAAGCTCTATGTGTTTTTTCATACAGATTTTTAGAACTGTAGACTGTAACTAATACCAGAAATCTTATAATGAGAGAACAAGTTTTGCACCTTTCTAGGTTTAATTGATTTTGCAGTATTTCTGAGTTTATGCCTATTCAGTGCTACTGTTAGCACACATAGGCAGAATAAGATGTAACAGCCATGCATTATTTAAAAGTCATGCCTTGACAAGTGATGACAGTTGAATATGACAGTTTTGGAGATTCTTATTTGTTAAGATTTCACCATAATCATTTCTCAGACTTCTTTAAAAATTCCCATTAAATAATAGTTTGAGGCAGCTCAGCAACAGTACTTCTATTAAACTAGAAAATTCCTCCCCAGACCATCTGGGCTGGCAGGTGTTCATCAGCAGATCTAGGTTGCTATGAGACAAGAGATTGCTTATGCTAATTAGTCATGTAGCATGAAAATCCAATTTTGCTCATTTGAAATAACTTACATTTGCAAGGGCATATTATCAGTACCTGTAAAACTCCGGGTGTAAGACCCGTGTTAATAATGCAAGAAAAAGAGAAGAGAGAGGCTGCCCATACGCATAAAACCTCTCAGGTTTGCCCCTAGCTCTCTGACCCATGGAGAGTAGCTTAATATGAATGATTTTTATTGTTTATCTCTGTGACACAGATTAAGTCACAAGGCCAGATTACTCATTCGGTTTAACTGACAGAAATTAGGAGTGTATTTCTGAATTGGAGCTATTGTAGTCTTGAATTCTTCTTTTGAGAACCTTCCTAACGCTTTCAGGCCTGGAACAGGGGAAGACGGGAAATATTATGCAATTCAAATATTCCAGTTATGATTTTTTCATTATTTGTATTATAATGAAAACAGGAAACTTAAACTAAGCTTAATATAGCATTCAGTAATCTACATTATAAAGAACCAGTGACATGCTACAGAATTTTCCATGTTGGAGATGGAATAAGGATAAATAATAAGGATAATAAGGATAAAAGTAAAAAATCAGCTTAATTTGAAACAAATTCAGGCAATATACTTTCCAATCCTAAGAGCATTATTATTAACAAGTAAAAAACAACTCCAATTTTGAATCAAAATCTTCCCTACGCACTGGCTCAAAAATACTCTGTTGCATATGACTATCCAACCACTTAGTGTCTTTGTAAACTACATAAAAATTCAAAGATAGATTGGAAGAGGTATACAAGCACTGATTATATCTCCATCCAGCTGAAGACCACCGAAAAGGGACTGAGTTCATTCTATAAAGCATTTGTCCCAGATTTCACAGTCATAGTGGTCTCATTCAGGTGTGCGACAACCAGAGAAGACAGCATAGCTAAAGTTTCATTGAATGGTTTCAAGGGCAACTTCTTGTCCCCGTGTCCAGGATTGCATATTTTTCTTCAATGCAATAAGTGAAAGGAGTTCTAAGAGACCAGAACTCAGGGAGTCCTCAGGCCACTGGGATACAGTCAAACATCGTCTTGCTTATTGAGTTTTTTTACTCCATAAATCTTGCAGAACTTGCAAAGTGCCTTTGACAGGCAAAAAAAGTGCTTTTGACAGGGAAAAGGCAGGTTGTCACAACCTTACTCATAACTGGACAACATTACTGTAAGTGAGGCTTTGCATTATCTCTGACCAATGGAATCCCCATCACCCTTATGTAGTACCAGTTTCTCTGAGTTTCTCAAATACTCAAACCTAGGATAATTTTCTCTTCAAGGTTCCTGTGCTTATTCTGGAAACCAGCTAAGAGATTCCTAATGAGCAGTCTTTAATCAACTGTCAAACATCAGAGATTGCCTTAGACATATTCTTTGCCTACACTTTTTCATTGCCTGCTTGTAGCTGCTCCATGTTAAGCCTGCAAGAGCATTGAATCACTCTTTGAAGATCCTGCTGGATGTTAGAGAACTGATTCTCACATAACTGAGGTCATGCTGTCTTTCAGTGCAAGGTCATGAAATGAAGTCAGATCCAGTGACAGCATCTAAATCTCCTGAGGTCATGCGTTCCAGATATGTAATTGGTTCAAATAAAATAACAAAATATTTATTTTTGCAGTTATTCTTTTTTCTATTTCATTGCTGTCCTGTTGATTTTTGGTGTACTCAACACAACTTGTGTTGACTGACTCCAAGAAACAGACCAGGGATTTGTAGCTTCTCCAATGACTAACACTTGATTATATCTGTTCTAGGAAAAGCATTTATCTAGCTTAATCAGTGTAGAGGGGCTCAGATTCTATTTTTCATTCTCTTGATGGCATACAGCCACCTTGACAATAAAGCGTTAAAAAAAATCATAAAAATAACTGTATTTAATGTGACAGACCAGCTAATGATGAGCACAAAAAAGCATTAGACTTATAATTTGTAATGCTAATAAGCAACAGGCAGCTTTCCACAAAAGCAGTAATTTTGTGCACAGTTTATGCAGTTTTTTCACGTTTTCCCTGATTTGACACAAGTCCCTCTTTTTTTTTTTTTGAATATTCAGAAGTCTCCTTGTTGTCATTTGAAACACTTTCAGGATAGTCCAAATCTGAAAATGAAACCTTATTGCTAAAAAATCTTCACTTAGGTGATTTTGCAGGCCAGTATTTATTTAAGATCCTACTGGAAAACCTTAACAATCTCCAGCTCTGTCTACATTGGCAAGTCACAGGAATAACCAAAGTGGATCTTTAAGAATTAATGACATAATGCTGAAGACTTGAAATCCATGTGGGTTTTGGAGGTTGAAATAGGGCTGTTAGAAATGGTATATCTTATTTCACAAAATTCTAATGCTTGATTGTACGTATAATTTTGGATGTCAGTACATTCCTCAATTTTCATTTTCTCAAAATACTAAAAAGCCCCAAACCCCGGTAAACTCCAAAAAGTGGAACTATTGGAATTCTGTCAGAGCCTCTCTATTTCAAATTGAAAAGGAATGGTCCCTCCTGCCTTCCAATCCCTAAAATTCCCATAGTCAAAATAATGTTAAAGAGAATTAAAAGAAAAAAAATCATCTTTGTGAAGCTGACCTGAAAGGGATTCATTACTTTCCCCACAGCAAAAACTGCTGTGGCAAGATATGAAGCAATGTAAAATGTTCCACTCCATTGTTGAATGGAATAATTTGCCTGGAAACATTAAATTCTTATTCACTCATGCAACAAGCAAACTGAGAAATCTGCTAATTCAAGAGAAATTTGACTATTTTGTAGACAAAATAGTCAACTAATCAAGGAGAAGCAAAATCTGGTGCTGCCTTATGTAAGGGACAGGAAAATATGCATTTAATATTCTGGTACCACAAACTTACAAATTGAGAAGGAAAATATGTAAAAATAAACTAAATTTAACCTAAATTTTTTTACTGAATCAAGTACTCAATGCTTTTCTCTAATAAGGTTGATGAAATGTAATAAACTATAGTGATATTGTGAGATTTACAGACGTCATTGACAAGTACCTTCTTATTTTAATTCATTTGTGAGATTGATAGTTGTCCCCCTGGCATTTACGCCATGTGCTTTTTGTGCTTATTTTGTTTGTTCACAAGAATACCCGAGGAAGATATTTTTATCTGCAATTTGTACATGTCACAGTACAAACACTGGTTTTGTCACTGCATACCTGCCTCAGGTTGTCTGAAATGCATGTGTACAGAAAGAGAAGGAAGTTATTCTTCCAAGCCACTGAACAATCAATTAACATGAATAAGAAGGAGAAGGAGTATGAGGAGTATCCTTTGCAAACAAGGGTCTTTTGCTGGAGAACATTTGTTCAGCAAACAAAAAGTCTACCCCATAACTGGATAATAAGACATTTTGAAAGTTTAGACATTGCTCAACATGAACTCAATTTAACTGCACTCATGCTGACACAAGGTAATGGACTTCCTGACTAATCCAAACAGTCAAAGAGCTGATGCAGAGGAGAAATGACGCAAATAGTTCATTGCTCAGGAAAAAGCACAAAACTAGAAAGAAAGAAGGAAAGAGAGTCATAGAAACAGAATAACACTACTTCTGACTTGTGCAACACCCTTTCAATAATATGGTGTTGAATACTTTATCATACTATCCTACTGTGTTCTCATTAGCATATCATCTTCTGAAGTGTAGGTCTCTTAATTCTCAAATAGTAATTTCAAAAACAATGTTTCTAAGTTTTAAATAAAGTCTTTAAGTTGGAATAACCACTCTTACACTTTATTTTCAGAGCCGTGAATTCCCATCATTGCAAGCACAAAAAGACAGAGAAATACTGTCTTTTCTATTGTCCCTTTATATGTCTTCAGGCTAACATGTTCTCTATCTCTTAAATCAGAGTTAAATGCAGCCATGAACTTGAGATACTATGTATGCCCGGAAAGAACCTGACAGCTGTCAGAAAAGGAACTAAAAAGAAAAAAATATTCTGGAATAACAAATATATAACGGAGATTTTATGCAATCTTTATTACTGTTAACAAAGACCAAACCAGCATGTGTATGCAAGCACAGATACAAAACCATGCAAGGTAGGAAGAAAGATCAGGTGCTGAAATAGTTACCAAAAGAAGAATGAAGTAAATGCTGTGGTGGATGCCACAAAGCTTCAACTGGGCATTGAATGCTGATTTTGCATATGCCCTTATATATGGCATACCTCAGCAATTAGTATAATGTCCAAATGTAATGAGTTTACTGGTACAGCATCTGAATTCCACCTTTGGTAACTCATGTAATTAACTAAATTAAATAAACCAAGCATACTTTTTCGAAACAGAAGCCTATTGGCAGCAAGGAAATGAAAGCTTAGACACTGTTTTGCTTCAGCTATATATTCTCTCCCAACATTTCCTCTCTTTCTGTGAATAATAAGACAAACAGGAGCAAGAATCTAAGTAGAGGATTTTTATGTATGTGCAGATATATTGGATTTGCATGGCAGTGTTCTGGTAGCAGGGGGCTATAAGAGTGGCTTCTCTGAGAAGCTGCTAGAATCTTCCTCCCATGTCTGACAAAGCCAATGCCAGCCAGCTTCAAGATGAACTCCCCACTGGCCAAGGCTGAACCAAGCCCATCAGTGCTGGTAGTAATGCCTGTGTGATACCGTATTTAAGAAAGGTGGGAAAAAAGTTATTACACAGAATTGTGGCCAGACAATAAGAATATATGAGAGAAACAACTTTGCAGACACCAAGGTGTCAGTGAAGGAGGAGGAAGAGGTGTTCCGGATGCCAGAGATAAGATTCCCCTGCAGCCCATGGTGAGACAGACTACCCCCCTGCAGCCCATGAAGGACCACAGAGGAGTAGAGAACCACCTGCAGCCCATGGAGGATCCCCATGCCAGAGCAGGTAGATGCCCAAAAGAAGGCTGTGGGAAGGCTTCCCCTGTGAAGCCCATGCTGGAGCAGACTCCTGGCATGACATGTGACCCTGTGAAAAGAGGCCACGCTGGAGGAGGTTTGCCAGCAAGACTTGTGACCTCGTGGGGGACCCACACCAGACTAGCTTGTTCCTGAAGTACTGCACCCCATAGAAGGAACCCACACTGGAGCAGCACATGAAAGACTGTAACCCATGAGAATGACTCATTTTGGAAAAGTTCAAAGAGGACTGTCTTCTGTGGGAGGAGTATTCTCACTAAAATAGGAAGCATGTGATGAACTGACCATAATCCACTTTACCCATCCTTCTGCATTGCTGGCAGGGAGGAAGTAGAGAATCAGGAATAAAGTTAAGCCAGGGAAGGAGGGAGGGGTGGGAAGAAGGTGTTTTTATTTATGTATTTATTTACTTCTCACTATCCTGCACTGATTTTGATTGGCAATAAATTCAACTAATTTCCCTAAGTGAAGCCTGGTTTCCCATGAATCTTTCATTATGTTTTCTCTCCTGTGAAAAAGGGAGTGATAGAGTGGCTTTGGTGGGTACCTGGTGTCCAGGTTCAAATGATGAAAGGTGTACACTTATGGACTTCAGCCATGCAAATGGATAAATGGGCAAATGGGCAAATTTTTGAAGCATCTGGGTCAGATTCGAAGTGGATTTGATCAACCTGATTTCATGAAAGATGTCACTTTCCATGGCAGGATGGTTGTTCTACTTAATATTTAAAGATCTCTTTTAACCCAAACAGTTCTATGATTCTATGATAAAGGGGTTGATCAATACAATGCCTGCATGAAATCATTTACTTACCCATTACACTTAATCACTTGTCTAAGTTTGTCCCCAACTATGCTGTTCCTTAGATGGCCAGCTGTGAAATAGATATAATGTCTTCTTTAGGAGAATAAATCTACATGGAGAGAAGGGCAACAGCAAAAAATAGGTAAAGTAGTGCTGAAAGCAAAACCAAACTTCTGATCCTTTCCATGACACAAAAAATTAATCCTGTAGCAACGTGGGCAAGATAAGACCCCCTCGAAACTCCCTTTATCTCATATCAGATTTTTTATTTCCATTTTTTAACTCATTGCAATAATAAAACATTGAGAAAATAAATAAGTAAATAAATATATAAATAATAACCCCTTCACCCATCAACCAGAAAAAGCACTGTTGTTGTTTTCTTCGGATGAAAGACTGAAAGACTGGAGTATACCACAAGTTGAGTAACAAGCAAGCCCTCCCCATTAAGGACAGTTTGCAGAACTCAAAGCAAGATAACAAGCTAAGAAGCCCTACAAAGTGATGGATACATTGTTCATTACAATATCAGCAAGTTGCATATTACAATAATGTATCTTCTTGTACAGATGATAGTGTTAAAATTCCTCTGTGCTCTTTCTTCTTAGTATGAAAAATGAATAGTAAACATTCATGAGTTCTTCTGTCTGAAATCTTGATTCTCTGCTCAAAAGATGCCACTTTTAGGTAAGGAAAGCTTCAAAAGCCTGCCATTGTCAAATGAAATAAAATCAGTAGGAACTCAGGCTTTTGTACTGAAAATTCTTGTTGAATCTGTAGCATGTGCTCACACACACACATGCACACACAAAGTCAAAAAACCCACCATATCAAAAAAAGAAAAAAATAACAAACTACCAGCCAAGTCCAACAAACTTAGACAAGATTTACTGTATTGTTTAATTCATTTCTTGCTTTGGGTGCAGTTTTGTGCATCCAAAGTGCACCAGACAAATTTCTTAATGTATTAAATTTGTGCAATTTACCATGGCTAATCTCCTGTATATAGGCAAAGAAAAACATGTATCATATCTTATTGTCATTACCCACCCGTCTAAAAGAGCAGCTAGCAGCCAAACAGCTGTAGACTGTAATTGAAACCATAGTCTCCGTTGAGGTTTGGTGCTTGGATGATGGCAAGTTTGAGGTAAACCACAGATGTGAAAGGAGTTCATGTTTATGCCATAGCTGTGACTCATCTGGCATTGCTGCCTTAATATCAGAACTGAACAGCCTTGCCATTGCAAGGAAAAAATGGACCAAAAAGCTGCTGATGGTGTTCCTGTAGTGACTGATTTTAATTAAATAACCCAAGAGTAGAAAGCAATTGAATATTCTAGAAATCTGTACAGGTATTTAAGTTGCTCACAGCTTGACTGATAGTACAACAACCCAATAGAAAATTAAATGTAGCATTTCCGAGGATTTTTAACACGTGTTTTTCTGTTACCCTCTGGCTCCCATAAAACTAGTCCCCTGTCTGCAGTGCTTGGGGTCAAAATGGAAAAATCAGAAGCATCACCCAAATAAGCAGCAAATGAAAAGAAGGACTGGGGAGAGGAAAGTCCAAACTTTGCCCCCCCAAAGGGAAGACCACACGGTATTTAGCAGTCAGCAAAGGCCCTTCCCATGCTGTCTGTGCCATGGAGAGGGTCATGAATCTGAGTATTTTCATGCAATTCCAACTAGTTCACCACAGGCAATCCTCATGAGTTACACAGATGGTGAAATCTGAGGTCCTAAATCTTTTATTTTCACTATGCATGATACAAGAAGTCTTCTAAAAAAACCTCCCAGATCCTGACATTAACAAATCTAGCTCTTAGCCCTGTTTTTCATGAGAGAAAATATTTCATGAGAGCAAATAAAGTTTTACTCCATATTATTGTCTCAGATTTTTATCTCCCTTATTTTTTTAAGCTGACAAAAATCATACCTTGTAATTCGGGATAAATTTATCAGAGAAAAAGAATTTAATGGTAAATTAATAGAAATAGGTAATATTTTTTATTTATAGACCTATTAGTATCTGGATATAGTAGGGTAAGCTTCCTCATCCACAAGTTTATTGTAACAATATATTTATTTGGTATAATTTGTTGTTTGTTAAATGTTAATGATAGAAAATCTTCTCATAACTCTCAAGTATTAGTCAAGTTTGGAATTACAGGCACTCAAAATTTAAGAAAAGAAGACTTTTTTTTCAGATGTTTAAATCTGTGAGATCAACTCAGGAGATTTTTCCCCCCCTGTGGTGTTAAATAGAAAAATTGCTCTTAATTTTTTCTAGATCTTTAACCCAAGTTTTGCTATGGAATGAAACACCAATGACATTAAGAGGTATGAAATTTCAGAAGCTTTTGAGGAAAAAATGTAAAGTAAAAAATGAACAGCAAAATATTAATACATAATTATATTTTAATTATTGCCATGGTATTAAAAATGTGAAGGAATACACAAACAAAAGACCCAACAACAAGATGATGATGATGAATTCAATAGAGTTTGTATTTTATTCTTGTTAACACAGTTTTCAGTACTGCTCTCTTAGTAGTTGCACTAGTTCTGTCCCTGGGTAAGATTTTAAAAGAGAAACCATATTCTGTATATCTCATGAACAGGACCTGTCATTTGTAGTTTCAGAAACCATTCTTTGATGCATGTCATAGTTACAGGGGCTGAGACTGGTTTATCACTATAAAGGTATAACCAAAAACTATATATTCTATGCCCTCTATGTCATTCCTGATTGGCTGTTAATGATAAATCATTTGGTAACAGCTGCCCAGAGCACACTTCACACCTCAGGCCACAAAAGATAAGGAAAGAGATCGGGGAGACATTAACACCTCCACACCCAGCTTGAGGGTCCTCCCTGCTCATGGGCCCAGCTGCACTGACACAATAGGCAGTTACGACAGCTCACATCAAAGGATCCAAAATATCCCAGGACTCACAGAGATAAAACAACCATTGTGAAATTCCCTGCCCTGGGGAAAGTGCTGGGGATATATAATCTTTGGGGCTGGAGACTGGGGTATGACCCTGTCAGACCCAGAGGGGGAGCAGAACTCCAGCAGGACTGTGGCTGCCACTCTGGAGGAGACTGCTACCATTTCTTCAACAGGACCATCATCCCAAATACCAGGTTTTTCCTTTCCTTCTGCTCTGCACCCAGGGGCACTATGCAATGCTGGGGCAGGAGCTCACGAGCACCGTGCTGTTCCTGTCTCAGATGAGCAGGGTTGTACTTTGTTCTTGTGGGTCAAAGCCATTTTGTTATCTTGTGTGGTTGTATGCATTGTGATCTTTTTAGTAAAATTGTAGCTCTGACTTGTGGTCTCTCCAAATTGGGTTCATTTCTCCTGTTGGTTTACTTTTAAACCAACACAGTGTAGCAGATGTTCTCTAGATGCAAAGTCTCCAGAGAGACTCATTAGCAATTTAATGTGTGATTAGTGATGAAATTTAGGCTTCATCTGCTTCAGTTCATGGATAGATATCAATATTGCAACTTCCTTTGGAAATGGACAAGGAAACTTTATGACCTCATCATCTCTCATATTTCTCTTTACCCTTTGTATTTTTATCTGGAAGTACTCAGGAAAAAGTGACCATAACTACAGATATTCAAATATATTGCTGGCTAACTTAAATGGAATTTATCTTTCTTATGTTCAGGTTCAGTGAGCCTTTTACAAAGCTTAGCAGAATCATATATGGGTTTCACTACTTCATAGCAAAGAAAATTTTAAATACAGAAAAAAACCCACACCATATTTATTGTGCAAACATGTACATCTTTCTTAAAAAGAAACATTATCAACATCTAAAGGTTCATCTGAGTTTTGCACTCATAAATCACTTCCAGGATTAATTTATGCCATAAACATTACAGTCAAAGGTTATATCTTTGTGAGCTCACAAAGCATTTGATTTACATGCAAGAGCTTATTTCACTCGACCATAAAATAAGTGTATTAAATAAATAAATAAACCCACGAAATCCTTGGGAGAGAAAAATCTCTTAAAAATACATAATTTTAATTCTTTTTTTTTTCATACTTGTTGTTACACAATCCCATATAAATGTGATTTGATCAAAATAAAAATGTTTTTTGTAATTGTGTAAACCAGATTACACATAAGGAAACTTTCTAACTAATTTCCTAGTAAAACTTCATAACAGACAGCAGACTTCCATGAAAGCATACAAATATTTTCAATTTCTCCTAGAGTGAGCCTTCATCTCTCATTTTAAAAGTCATCAGAAGTGTCATCCCAAAGGCAGCAGAAGATTAAAAAAGTTTCTTGATAACAAGCATGTAGAACACATTGCCTTGCATTAAAAAATCACAAATGTTTCCTATTATAACAAATACAATTTTCTTCCCCAACTCCTAGGAGGTTTGCAAGACCATTCCATTCCTATAAATTTTACAGACATGTCAAGCTACTATTTTTCAATAAAATTACTGTCTGTTCAACTTCAGTGCCATGACTTTCAGGAACTTTTATCTTTGGCATAATCTGTGTCTCTTAAAACTCCACAACAATCCATTAAGCCAAATTACATAGAATTTAACCAAGAAATCACCATTTTTTAATGAAGTAAGATTGCAAAAAAAAAAAATTGAATCATTTTATTATTATAACTTCTGATGTCAGTTTAAAACTGGAATTAAAATCAAATTTCAACAAGTTTGACAATGCACATTGTCACACAGTCTTAGGAACTGGGATGTGATTCATCCTTGGTACACACAGTGAAAGGCTAATGGTCACAAAAATCTTCTCAGCATTTTCTGCTGTAGCTGTGAGGAATAATTGAGTTTGAAACACTAAACTCTCTAATTTTCCTCTGTAAACCAAGATAGAATGTGAACAAAGGCTTTCAGAGATTGAGACATATTGACTGACAGTGTCATTAGTCCCTAGCATTGCATGTGTCTGTATTTGAATTTCTGCTTATAAAAATGCAGACTCTTATAGCAAAAATATATAATTCAATGGAGTTAGATCACTGTTGCACCAATGAACTGTTGGCATATTGACTCAAGAAAGTTTGACTTTCATAGCTCTCTGTGACAATGAGAAAGTATTTTTGATATCTATAGGATTTTTCCTGTTAAGTATTTGTGACAATACTATCGCACAAAATTCTGTACTGAGAAGTGTGTGCATCTAATGTTGTCCATCCTTCTCACGAAGTATCCACTGTTAGGTAACATGACAGAAGGTGGTCCCACACACAAGGGAGCACAGAGCAATGTCACAGTTAAGGGAATTCCACTACCACCCTGCCTGGTTTCTCCAAGTGCCCTATGGGATACATTAGTCTCTGAAAGGCTCATCTCCATTACTGCAGAGAAGCAGACAGGTTTCATGACAGGGAGGATCCCAATGCCCCAGTCAGAGGTAGGAGCATGGACCCAGACCCGTGTCTGTCCCAGGGCACGCCCCAACGCACAGGCCAGGGGACACCCAGCATCAGGAGTTAGCCAGGAGTCTCTCCAGGCCACCCCACAGATGAGGCTTGCTGTACAGTACAGGGAAGAGAATTTTTGGGACTGCGCAGGACTTGCTATAAAATATTTAGAGAAAGTAATGAGTATGGCCAAAGGGAAGGATCGCAATGGCTTGGGAGGGAATAAGTGGGGAAAAACAAAGGGAGAAGGGAGACAAACAGGTGTTGGGATGGGCATCTGTCTGGTCATGCCTGTACCAGACGAGGGCAGCCTGTCTTGGCTTCTCACTAAACTCCATGTTTAGTGAATTTCCTGGATGCTGGGCTCTCTGTAGGGTGTACATATGTTTATGGAGGGGGGCTAAACGCCAGGGGTGAGCCATATGTGGGGGTCCTGGGTGTCCATTGTGTGCTGTCAGTGTGTGACTCTAGCCAGCAACAGTCTGGACCAGCTGTCAAGAGATACATTTTATCTGAGGCCTGGGGATTGTCTCTGGAAGTTTTGTACCTGGATGCATAAACTACTAATGCAGCATGTGATAGAAGCAGTGTAGGAGGCACCTGGAGAGAGTGAGGAGCCAGATCCAGCTGCTGGACAGGTTGAATATCTAAGCCGATGACTGACAGATGCATAATGTGTGAGTCACTAGACAAGAAAGATCTCACCAATCTGACATACACACTTGGCAACGTGTACATGACTCACATTTTTAATATACACCCTTGACTCATTGATGGTTATATTACTCAACAAAACAAAAATTACCAAAATAGGGAGTTTTACATTTCAGATTTAAATCTATGTGACAAAATTTTAAAAGGTGATTAATGCCATTTTGCTGTATTTGCTTTTATAAAGTGATTTCCAACAGTTTAAGGAGAATTACTTGATAATGAGGAAACTCTTGAAATAGATTTGAGCCTATTCTAGGAGGATTCAGATAAACCAAACCAGAATACACCTTCTGATGCTTAAATTTTTAAAAGTTTATAGAGAACTTGAAAATAATGTGCAGTAAAGAAGTAATGGGTCACTCTGATACATACTCTGATATGTAACCTTACTGCTGAGAGGAACCAGACCTGTTCAGCTTGAGAAGAGAAGGCTTTGATGAAACTTAACAGCACTCTCCTAGAGCATAGAGGACATGTTGAAGAAGACAGAGCTGCAGTCTTCACAGTGGTGCATGGCAAGACAATGAAGGACAATGAGCACAAATCAAAACAAAGAGATCTTGAATCCGGACACAGGAAAACAGTTTTCATCATGATGCCAGGCAGATGATAGAGCCAGTGCTCCTAGCAGGCTGTGAGGTCTCTGGCCTTTGGAGTTTTCTCAGCTTGACTCAATAAAGCCCTGAGCAACCAATCTGACACCAGACCTGGTGGTCAGTGTGCCCTAAAACTGGCCACTTCTGTTGCCTGGTGTTGGTGGGGGCTGCCCATGGGAGTGACAGGTCAGGGCCCCACAACCTGGACCTGTCCCACTGCCTAGTCAAGAACAGGGCAGCCAGTATTTAGTAGAAACAATTATATGCCATTTCCAGGTTTTATTCAAGTTATGGATTAGTTTGATAAAATATCAGGTTAGATTTCTATCAATCAGCAGTGAAAAACCTTGAAGTTAACTGATTAATAATTGATCTCAATTTAAGCACTATTGTTTTGCTGTTGCCTTTTATCATAAGCTATTTTTTTGTTTGCTGGAAAGCCTTTTTTTTTCCTTGCTTAGTAATCTATAAAGTTGTATCTTGCAACGTATTTTGATTGAAAGTGCTAGGCTCTAAGGTCCAACAAAAATAAAGCTGGTCACAAAAATAATTTCCATGCTGTAGCCTAATAATTTTGAATACTCATATTGTTTCAGAAGCCTGTCAAAATAACAAAAAATGACAGTTTTAGTTTTCAGCACCAATCTTGACTACCTACACTTTACAATTTGTGTCATCAAATTAAGTTAATGAAAAAAATGCAAGATGAATTCTATATAAATATTTTGCAATAAAGAGGAAATTGCTCTATGAGATTAACGATAACTTTTGATCTACAAACAGTAGTAAGGGAATATTTACCAAAGTTTTCTGCATTATTGAAAACCATCATTACTAAGATGAAAATTCCAGAATATGTTTTGTTTTGCTTTCAGCTTTAAAGAACAACTTTCAAGTAGGTGAATTGGAATTCATGCATCTACTCTCAGGTCATTATTTAAAAAAAAAAAAAAAAAAGGAAAAGAAAAAAAGAATGTATGATCCTGTAGCTATAGCAGCATGTCTACCAGACATATACAAAACATTAATCTTTAATCTTTATACTAAAGTCCAAAATTTCCACTGGAATGAAACTGTATACAGCAGCTGCTTACATATAAAGGGTTTTTTGTAGATACTTTTTGATCTGAGAGTTCCCCTGGTTTCTGCACACCTGGCTATGGTGCATGCTTCTGCACATTTGAACTTGACTTTTGTCAAAAAACATCAGTGAACTCTAAAGACCATACGAATAATGCAAAGGTCGCTTAAGTTGATACACTGACAACTTCTCCTCATGTCTAAGGACTCTTAACAGGAATGAGGCAATCATGAGTGGAATGCATAGGTTCTTGCTACTACCTAGTCTACACAATCTAGTGATTAGACACTCAAAGGAGTAAGTATATATTTATTTCCCTACTTGAAATAGAGAATTCTAAAATTATATATCTGTAATTTCTATATTTCTTACAAAATCTTTAGTAAGCTGGATAGCCTTCTCCTCAAGAAATAGTATGAAAAACTGAAGTTTAATTGTTAGACTACTGAGGAAATACAGAAGTCCTCAAGCACTTCTGCAATTTGCATTCTTTTGATATTGAATGAAAAAAAAGAAAAACAAACAAAAATACTGGCTGACCAAAATCAAAGAGTCCCTTCAGCGGGGAATGTTTAATATAAAACAATAGATTTTTTTTTTTTCTAATCTACTGCCTAAAGGACATGTAATCACATCTCAACCTTTGCACCAGAGATAGATAAAGCATTCTCAGTCCCTAGATAGTCTTTCTGGTGGCAGTTAAGGAGCTTTTCCTAGAAAGCAAAACTTTGAATTCTAGTTTCTCCTGGAACACTGAGCCAAGGTATAATTCTCCTTAACAATCCTTTATATAACAGTATAAAAAACACCCCCGAACTTCTTGTACCACTGCTATCAGAAAAAACAATTAATTCAGATAAATTCTGATTAGCAATCCTGGACGTGGATCCAGCAGCTTCCCATTGGTCCTTCTTCACCCTGCGCTTCCTGGTGGTTTCTCCATAACTTTTCACACTTCATACATTTTTGCAAATGAATTAATGCACTTTGGCTACACAGTTCTCTTATTCTATTGGTTAAATGATTTCCTTGCTTCTCATGCTAATTAGTCCTTTTGAATACTTGGGTTTCTTGAGTTGATGGGCCAAAATTCTGCCAGAATTACCTTTTATCCAGTCAGAGCTGCTTTCTGCACAGGTGCTGAGTTGGCTTGTGTTGTGGATTCTTTGTGTCCATTAGCAATCATACATGACCTCCCTCTAAGACTGAGATAACACTTGGACAACAGTATCACCTTTATCTTATCAACGTGGCTTAAGTTACAGTCCAAGTTCCAGGTATCCTTGGAGGCACATTTTGCAGGGTGGGGAGGGAGTTGGGCAGGGAGGTGGGTGGCATGAAGGTGATGGCAGGGTTTGACTTGGGTGATTGCAGATGAGCAGTTGCTTTTTACACCATTTGCCACAGTGTGAGTCCTTCTGTGATATTTGAGCCAGGCAAGTGTGATCCTTCAGTCCTTACAGTATACAATCCAGACTGGAACTCTGCATCCAGGAAATTCGCTACACATGGAGTTTAGTAAGTAGCTGGGATAGCTCTGGGACAACCTCAAGGCCAGGCCAGGGGTTCCTGTCTGTGACTGTGGCATTAAGCTCCCCCTGTCTTGGCATTTCTGTGCTAGTTCTTGGCCACAAGGATGAGTCTTTCGGCACTGCATGAGATCAGTCTGTGGTTAACACAAGCAAGGTCTGCAGAAGCACTCAAAGAATAGTGGCATGAAACCTTATTTTTTTCCACTCTTCCAAACTGAGGGAAATCCAAGTGTATGTGAATCTGTAAAGGTCTCATATAGAACTCTCTTTTTTAACAAATTTGAGACCTCATTATGTTTCCACAAATTAAGTTAGCTAACAAGTACATATGTATCTGTGCCTTACCCTTTACAGTCTTCTTAGATTAGTGAAAAGAAGAAATAGAGTTTGTCAATGTAATATTATTTTCCTGTCTTGAAGATTATTTTCTCAAACCCATCAAATGCAACTGATAAGACCGTGTGTCCAAAAGTAAATCAAGATTTTATATTTGTGAGTGTATGTGGAACTCCCCTGAGACAGAAAAGAGTGCTTCTAGAAATACTAACATTCTTTTTGCCTCTATTTACATTAGACCATTCCTTGAACTGTCAGATGAAAACAGGTGTTTTCTACAGTATTTCTAGTTAGCACTTCTTTTTTTCCCCCAGTATTTGCTGCCTTTTTGTTTGGTTTTTTTTTTTTTTCTTTTTCTGTTTATAGAATTTGGATAACTTTTCACTTCTGGTTTATATATTTACTCGTATGCCATGATTTATCCTGTAAGTGTATTCTGTTCTTACTGACAATTAAGAGTAAAAGCTTTCAGATTCTGTTATATATGTCACTATATAGACCAAAAGTTGCAGAGGCTGCTTACATTCAATAATAATAATAAAGAAGTGAGAAAAGAACAGCTAAAAACTCTACAAGAGAAGTAAAAATTAAAAAAAAATCTTGAAATAAAATTACAGATTTAAAAATACACAAAGAGGCGAGAGAAGAAGCATAAAGCAACAGTCATTTTTGTATAACTGAAGTTCACTAAAATTCAAGAAATAATCTCATCACACATGAACTGGCTAATCTCTTACTCACTACTTAGCTAATAAAAAGGATTTTATATTAAAAGTATTTTTGTATAGGAGATGTTCATTATGATTTCATTGAGAGCTACATCCAAGATAGTGTCCATATCACACATGAATAATCATTATTTATACTCATAATCATAAACAAAGGCCAGCTTTAAAGGGATTATTTAGAAATACTTATTTCCTTTTGAAATAAGTAATACAGTACATTCACGTATTGTTCTGTAATAATTCCAAATTCACTATTTTCTGTTTATTACAAAGAGAAAGTAAATTGTATTTGGTAAGCACATATTCCCTTAAGAGACATAAATATTAATGTATGATTTTTTGGTTTCTGTTTTGAATTGGATAAGTTATGAGGGCTGACTCAGATCAGTGAAGGGAAAGACATTTTCAACTGTTAACACAGAGATTTGAGTTCAGTACATAGATGGCAGTTATCTTTTCTCTATTTTCTCTAATCCCTCAATCCTTGCCCACTCTCCAGTCATTTCTATGTGTCAGTGACAAGTGAGAAAGAATTACAAACAAATGAATATAAAAGCTTTTTTATTCCCTTTAAATCTATAAAACTGGCTTAAGTGAATTCTGTCATTTGTCACTTACAATGTCCCATTGAAAAAAAAAAAGGAGAAAACACAAACAAGCAACAAATAACTGTAGTACTTCCACACCTTATAAAACATCTCTCACTGCTGAGAAAATAATTTCAATAGAATAGAAGAATCTAGAAACAACTTTGTGGTAGAAGATGCATAAGAATAAACTGCGAAGAAAATTAGTTCCCAGGAAAAAAACCCTTGCAACTAGAAAATTGAAGATCTTAAGTCTGATTATGATTTGAAGACATGTATATGAGTTGATTCCTGTATTCTTTTAGATTTATACTTGGTTCAGCAGAATCTTATTCTCACCAATGATCAGGAAGAAACAATAATTATTTCACTTACACCTCTGAGATATTAAAGAGAAACACACATTTTCAGAGTTGTGAAGATGAAGACCAAAAATAAAGATGAAAAAAGTGACAGGAAAGCATAGCAACATGACTGGGAGAGGAGGAAGAATATTTGCAAACTGGAAAATATTGAAATAGTCACACAGATTTTGGTCATTTTGGTTTTCTTTCTGTTCCTTGTCAAGGCTGACGCAGTCTCACATTTAGTAATTATGTGTCTTTATCACAAAACAAAAGGACATCTTTGAAGTGGGCCTCCATGAGCCAATTAGGCAAATTAGTTTCAAAACACACAGGATGCAGTTCTCATTTTTTGGCCCTTGGATAGCTGTGCTAATGTTTTTTCCCTCTAGATTATCAATATATTTGCTCAATTACAGCTATTTTAATTTTTAAAAATTTTAAGAACCTGATTAGCACCCCTAGCCTAGCTGGAATATGTGGGATGACTGTCCAGCTGAGTTTAAAAAAAAATAAAGATAGCAAAACATAGTCAGCGAAGTGAAGTGTTAGCTCAAAGTCCAGGTCTGAATGTTCCTAACTGTGATTGCTTTAATTGGCTTTATCAACAGAAATTTTCTCTGTAAACAATGTATTGTTTATCTAAGATACACCAGCAACATGGTCAGAAAATGTACTTTTTTTTTTTCTTACTATACAAGAATGGTGAATGAATTCCAGCTTGATTTATTTTTTGAACATTTTTACATTCTGTGCTTTTAATTTCCATATTGTGTTATTTATATTTAGGTAAGGGCTCTACAGACATTTGTTTCCCTGCTAAAGCTATGAGGAATAGTAAGCTTGCTAACAAACAGTAGAACTTCAGTTTAGTATTTCAACAAGAATAAGTCAGAATACCATATCATACCATAACTTCCTCTCAGTCTGCTTTATTAGTAATATTAATATTGAATCTAGTTAAGGCCAAGAAAAAACTAAGAGTTGAAATTTTATGTTATTCAATAGATACAGAGCAAAGTGGAGGTGACTACATTGTTGCTAATGTTATAGGGAACATACTCCTAGACCAGACTTCTGTTGTCACATTGGTGCTGATGATCACTTTACTCTGAAATCCATTAGATTATTCCTGATGGGAGTAGAAACAGTTCAGTAAGACTGTTCTTTGCAAAACACCATCAGGATCAAGGTTCTGTGAAAAATAAATTTATGAACTTCAGCCTCATCTAGCCCTACTCCAAGGGTAAACTGGGTTTATAATACTGGATTTTACTGCTTGTTAAAAAAATAGATATTATAGAACTTTTAACCTTGATAATGCTTGTGTTGACTTTTTTAAATTGATGATAGATTAAAACCATTTTTTGTATTTTTTTTTAGTGAAACCTGAACACTATGAAGAAAAATTAAGTTTTGGAGAGAGAAAATTAGTCAAAGAGAGGGAGATGGAAAGGAAGAGGTATTCCTCAGCCACAGTGTGCAGGAGGAGATAGGCATCTTGAAAAAGTAAGCAATCTCACCTTATAGCTCTGAGGACAGCAGAAGCTCCCCTCTAGAGTTAATGACAACAAAAAGACGAGACTTGATGAGTTCAATGGCTGAGGTATCAAACACAAGCAGTATACTAGTAGAGAGATATTTTTCAAGTAGTGGAAAACTAGTTCAGTAGCACAATACATGCATAAATAACCATTAGGTTTATTGTTAATAGGGCTACAATGTCAGATCTATCATGTATCCAATTTCTAGTGAAAATATTGGATTTAGCCATTGAGCTCATGGAGATTAAGAGATGCATTATTTTCTTGGAATGCTTTCTACTATGACTTCTTCAAACTGTAAAACCTGCGCTGTAACCATCGCTCATTTTCTTGCTAGCTGAGTGTAATTATTATGTAGGAAAAAGCTTTTATTAAAAAAGAAATACAGTTTGCTTTTGGTGTGCAAAATAGTAGTAACAGTGTTGGTTTACACCAGATGAGGATGAGTTCTCAAATACCATTACTTAATCAAGTGTTATGAGTACAGTTTTACTTGGATCTATTTTTAACACACGCACTCATTTTTTTCTGTATATATTCAATCACTTTCACAGTCTAGACATGTGACACATCAAATCTTCTCATTTTTCCTCAAATTATTTGTGACAAATTCACAGCTCTTAGCATCAGGCTCAGAGTGCTTTATATGATATATGACTTAACCAGTGAGCTTCTTATACAGTCAAATATCAGTTGATACAGCTTTTTTATATACCAGTTGAATCTCTAATTCTGGGATAGAATTCAAGTAACAAAAGGTGTTTTTATGAATACATTAATAGCAAAAGGAGTGATGAAAACCTCCATTCTTTATTGGACAGGGTGTGGAATATAGTAATCAGAGATAACAACTGGCCTCCTGAGCTGGTGGATGGGGTTAGGGAGCAGTATAGCCCCCTCTGTAATCCAGGAGGAAGCAGTTAGAGCCACTCAGATCCTCACAAGTCTATGGGACCAGATGGGATCCATCCTAGGGTGATGAGTGAGCTGGCAGATGAGTTTGTGAAGCCGCTCTCCATCTTGTCAGTTTCCATATTGTCAGTCTGGGATCACCAAGAAGGTCTCAGATGACTGCAAGTTGGCCAATGTGACACCAATCCATAAGAATCCATAAGAAGGGCCAGAAAGAGGATCCCAGCCTTATCTTGGTGTCCAACAAGGTTATGGAGCAGACCATCTTGAGTGCTGGCCTAACCAACCTGATCTCCTTTCATGACCAGGTGACCCCCCTGGTGGATGAGGGGAAGGCTATGGATGTCTATCTGGACTTCAGCAAAGCCTTTGACAGCATCTCTAACAGCATGCTCCTGGAAAAGCTGGCAGCCCACAGCTTGGACAGGTGCATTCTGTGCTGGGTTAAGAACTGGCTGGATGGCTGGGCCCAGAGAGTGGTGGCAAATGGTGCTGCGTTCAGTTGGTTGCCAGTCACTAGTGGTGTCCCTCAGGGACCAGTGTTGGGTGCAGTCCTGTTTAATAACTTTACTGAGATCTGGATGAGGTGATTGAGTCTACCATTAGCAAATTTGCAGATGATACTAAGCCAAGGGAGAGTGTTGATGCGCTGGAGGGTAGGAGAGCTCTGCAGAGAGATATGGACAGGCTGGATAGATGGGCTGAATCCAACAGTATGAGATTCAACAAGACCAAGTGCCAAGTCCTGCACTTTGGCAACAAGAATCCCCTGCAGTGATATAGGCTGGGGACAGTGTGGCTGGACAGCAGCCAAGCAGAAAGGGACCTGGATGAACATGAGCCAAAAATGTGTCCAGGTCTCCAAGAAGGCCAATGGCATCCTGGCCAATATCAGGAATAGTGCAGCCAGTAAATCAAAGAAAGTGATTCTTCCTCTGTATTTGGCACTGGTGAGGCCACACCTTGAGTGCCGCGTCCAGCCTGGGCCTAATTTAGGAAGGATGTTGAGGTGCTGGAGTGTGTCCAGAGAAGGACATTTAGGCTGGTGAAGGGACTGGAACTCAGGTCCTATGAGGAGGGGTTGAGGGANTTGCTGATGATCTGGATGAGGTGATTGAGTCTACCATTAGCAAATTTGCAGATGATACTAAGCCGAGGGAGAGTATTGATGTGCTGGAGGGTAGGAGAACTCTGCAGAGAGATATGGACAGGCTCCAGAGAGGGTCAGAAAGCTGAAGATGGACATAAAATTGAAAATTCTCAAATCATTGCATAAAGAGTTGTTTCAGCAAATTAACCTGACTTTTGATGAACTTTTTTTTGTTTGTTTGTTTGGTTTTTGTCTTTTGTAATGGGTACAATTTGTTGTACTGAAGTGCACCTCTTCAAACTGTTTTAAAAGATATGGAGCCCNTTCCAACCTAATGGATTCTGTGATTCTGTTATCTTATTTTTTAAACTATTTCTTGCATTCTATCAACAATGTATTTTTCCCTCACAATGTTGAATACAAATATCTAGCAGAAATAAGCCAAGAAATTTCATGGGAAAGCATGTGCCCCTGAGTTGCAAAGAAGTTGTTGCAAGTTGAGACTCATGATGGTGCCATTTTCCATAATGCTGTGGAAATAAAAGAAAGAGGATTCCTTCCTTTCCACAGGTATTTACTGCAATGCAATGAGCAGCACAGTGGAACACCAGGTGAACAGAGAGGGTCAGAAAGCTGAAGATGAACATAAAATTGAAAATTCTCAAATCATTGCATAAAGAGTTGTTTCAGCAAATTAACCTGACTTTTGATGAACTTTTTTTTGTTTGTTTGTTTGGTTTTTGTCTTTTGTAATGGGTACAATTTGTTGTACTGAAGTGCACCTCTTCAAACTGTTTTAAAAGATATGGAGCCCCAACTGGATTTCTTACAGGAAGACTTGCATCACTCTTTAAAGGCTTAAAACTAACTTTCTGTTGTCCTCAGCTCAATTCTAAGCTACAGTCTTGAAGTTTGAGAAGGCCAAAGATGCCTTTCATTTCTTTTGTGAAAGTGTGGATTTCATGAACAGAGCAGCAAGTATGCTTTTTGACTTTACATGACTTTGATTGCTAGAACATTTCAGGGCCATTCCTTTAATCTTCTGAGAAGATTCTCTTGATGACTCAGATTATAAGAATAGATCTCATTTACGCAGATGAAGTTTTTGACAGTTTCATATACGCTCTCTTTTTTTAATAATCTTCCTAACAAAAAAGCTTAAGTAGATGAAATATAAAATAGACAGTTAATTATGAATATAGAAAAAAATGCCTGAATTAAGTGAGAATAGTTCCCCAAGAACAGGAAAGCTTTAAAAGTTGAAATATGAAGCTTTTTTAATAATTAATATTTTAAAATGGAAATGAATCAAATGGAAATTCAGCTGAAAGTTACCTGGAGAGCTCCATAGAAATGGTATACTTAGTTCAGCAGATTCCTATGGAACCTCATGCATACATGTTAGGGAAAATGAAAGCGAAGAGGTAAAAGCTGTATTCAGAATGGAGATTTTAAATTATTTGATTGGAATGAAAGTTTCTTGTGTTAGTGCTAAGTGAAAACTTGACTGACTCTTTATAACTCTATTTTCATTAACTGTAAAAGAGACCAAATAAATAGCTCTGAGAAGTATTTGCTTTCTGAAGCAAATTTTTTTTCTTTTGTCTTTAGGGGCATTTCCAAGCTATTGAACATTACATAAAATGTGTATTTAAATGTGATAAAATATCTTTAAAAAATGTATGCATATTTTTTCTGTTTGTATTCATGTTTGGTATATATATATATGTGTGTGTGTGTGTGTGTGTGTGTTCCGGGGGATTAACTACAATTCACTCAAATCACAGTCCATGTACAGAACTGCCACCTGCATAACAGCTGATAGATTTCAACAGTAAGATTTACACAATGAAAGAGATGGCTGGTAGTTTCAAAGCTGCTCCTGATATCTCCAGCTGAGAATCAACAACTCATTTAAATCAGGTTGCAATCAAGCAAAAAAACTATTGTGCAAGTCTGAAATTTGCAGAGCTCCATGAAGACCCTAGGTTTTCGTATGTATTCAGAGGCTCGGTAAATTCAGTGCTTTGGATGGACATCAGAATAGGCATGTTCATTCTTGCTCTGTATTAAAAGGTTAAATGTAGAAGGCTGCCAACTATCTTCTTAAAGGTCTGTTTGCTTGAACTCTTCTATAATGTAATGAAAATGATATTTTAAATAAAATGTGCCATTCAGAATTGCATCACATCAGGCACAATCCTGCATCTCACCTGTCTCTGTCATGTATTGCAACTGATGGCAGGGGGCTGGTTGTGATCTTCATTAGTTCCTAACAAGTTTCAGAAACCCTATTGTTAACTGAAGAAACGAGACTGCTACACTTTGAACTTCATAAATTAACTTAATAAATTAACTAAAAAACAGAGTTGGTCATATCCTTTCTGGATTGCACTCATTGTTTCCTTTCTCCCTTCTCCTTTTATTCATGCTATTGAAATTAAAGTTTTGGAGAACAGCCTATTTCCTAATCCTGAGAGAACACTGTCGTTTTCATTGTAGTGTCACAACAGGCAACTCATTTATGATTGTCTCACAGATACACATGGGCATACAGGCGTTGGAAAAGCTGAAGGAACTATAGCATGTGGCTCTAGAAGACCTGCCGATTCTCTCCACTCACCTCATAGACTTACTAACAAAGGTAGTTTGAAGTGCTGCTCATCAGTCCATCAGGCCTGTGAGGATTCCTCACACACTCCCTCTCTTCAGAGTTGCTACAGGAAGTTGTTGCTTTAAAGTGGATGGAAACAGCAAAATATGATGTGGTTTAGAGACCTACTTACTTGTTGATGTGGATCAGACTGGCTTTAAGGACAGCAGAACAGAAATTACGCAGATGATACCTAAGCAGAGATGTGGGTAAGGTACTTCTCTATCTTGAAGCAAGTGACTACTGTCACATAAATATTTCACGGACAACATAATACATGACAACCTGTCCTGCAGTAGCAGAACCATATTGCAGTAAGAATACTCCTACTCAGCAGTAATCACATATATTTTCAGTTAGAGACCATTCTGAGAGACACAAAAGTGCATTAAGAAAGTCACTGTGAAAGGAAATTGTGACAGAAGAGTTAGCCAGGCAAAGATCAGCTCCTAGATTCCACTTACCCACTTTTAAGTTAGATGTTACTCACATGTTAGTGGGAAAGCCAAGTCTTTCCCCTTTGTTGCATCCTGTCTTGAGACTGGGAACTATGAGATATCATGCTCTCTTTTGAAATGGAGGAAAAGACAAAAAAAGAACACCGGTACAGCAGTATACGGCCTTCACTGCAACCACTGGCAACAAAATGGAGTTGTCTGTGTTTGAGCAAAGCATCTAGGAACGTTCAAGGGAGTAGGAGGGTGCATGGACCTTCCTTTTGCTCCACATCCCCTGCAGATTCACAAAACTTTGTTATTTTATCCAAACTGTTTCAATGTAGGGGTAACCAGATGGATTTGCAGACACTTGTTTTCATAGTAGAAACAGACATATGGTGACTGTGAGTCAGATGACAGATTAGATACTCTTCCTGAGACTGGTGCTTGATCTATATTTTTAGCTTCAGAGATCATAGTATGTTCTAAAGAATTCCATTATCTATTCCATTAGCACTGTTAGAAATGGCCATATCTATTTTTTCCTATGGTAATAAACCCCATTAAGTAAAAAGCAAATGAATAAAGAAATGCCTTTCTTTGAATTTTGCTGAACTATGAAGTTCTTTCTAGGCCAGAGATGTTAGTGAGTAGCTGTGTGGTACTCCTTTCTCAGGGATGCTAGCAACCTCATGCTGAGAACTTACTGCCTGCAATTCTGTAACAGAGGCAGTGGTTCTTCAGCTGCTCGAAGGTGACAAAGGAAAACAGTATGTGTTCTGAGAACATAAAAATATTAGTAATCACTGATATTATCCTTTGAATTCATAGGTTTCACCTTTCTCTACAAAGGCATGAATTACTGTATACTTAGAAATGTAGGAAAACAGAGACAAACCAGGTCCAGAAAGTTGCTTGGAAATTTCTTAAAATAATCCGTACTACAAATGTGAAGCAAATTCTAAAAAACATGCATTTTAATTTCTTTTCATTTATACTGTAACTCTATTTTAAAGGGAAAATTTTCAAAATATTTCTAAATAAGTTTTCCCATAAAGTATCAAAAGAGTTTTTCAGGAATGGACATGGATGTGTTATTCTTGAATCTTGTTATATTTGAGGGCTTTTTTGTGTACTATTCAGCCACCTTACAGCACTTCCAGCATGTGATTACTAAGAATTTTCACAGTCACATGTGTAGGTCAAAAAATTTTTTATTATGTATTTTTCTATAAAGTAACTGAAAATTCCTTGACAGAGAAATCCTCCTAAGGACAGGCACCTTGAAGTGCAAAAATCTATTCACAAAGCTTTTTGATTGGCTCACGCGAGTTTCTTCAGAATTTTTGTGAAATCTATCAGAAGGAGAATTCCCCAAATCAAAAATCTTTTCCCTGTGTATTATGTCCATGCACACTGAAGCTTACAAAGAGAAGAGAAAGAACCACATAAACTGTTCAGTCTCAAATTTTGTGATAATTCCTTGGAAAGGTTTTCAGCCAGAGTGGGGAAGAATCTGGACGAAGTTCAATACAGAAAATTCTTGATGTAACCCAGTGAAACAAGCCCCTGACCTGAGCACCTTGCTGCACTGAAGCAAAGCATTGCTTGGTTATTGTGTATTGTGAATCCTTAACTGTATTCTGAAGAATGTGTAAAAAGTGTGAGGTAAGCAACTTCCACTCCAGGCTCTACAGTCAGCTGTTTGTTCTGCACTCAGAGGAAGGTGAGAGAAAGGTTATTGTGGAGGCCTCTCAGTGGCTGTTGCTTCAATAAACAGAAAACACATTGCTGAGTTTGAGGACACAGATGTGGGAATAAGTTATTAACTGATACACAAAATGGAGTTGTAAATAGTTCCAGGCTGTTTCATGCTTGTTGTTGATGCCCTACACCAACTGCAGAACTTAAAGCAGTCCTCTGGTTGCAAACTCCTGTTAATGTCAAATTCTTGAGGGCAGTTAGGTATGTCACACATTTGAGCACCTGGGACTATATACTTCTATTAACAGCCTACTTGCAACCCTTTGCCAGATGCATTGAATCTCCAGGTTGCTGCTGTTGTAAAGGCAGAATTTAAGAACGAGTTTTTAATAACTTTTCACTTGATTAATTTTAAGAGAAAATCTTGCTTTAATGAACTTGAGCGGAACCCAGAATTAAAAGCATTTAATGATACTGTTACTTGTGGGAATAACATTGCCAGAAAGATTAGTCCTCCTAAAATGAAGAGGCATTATTGCTGCTTTGAGGCATTATTTCCCGTTTTCAGTTACTTTCTGTATCCAGACCAAACTTTCACGTCTCTGGGTCTGAGGATGGGAAGAAAAATATCTAGTTCTGTGAGGCAGTAATTTTGGATCAACTTAGAATGTACCTCAAACAAATGCAATAAATCCAGTAAAATAAACACAAAACAGCTAAGAATGGATTTTATTAATACCCCAAAATAAAACCTTTTATTCACTGTGGACATCAGCTGAGTAAGAATAAATAGGAGATAATCAATGCCAATCTACTTTTTTTTTAGTCTTTCAAAAGCTGTGGGTATTGTATCTTTTCAAACAAATGCATTTGCTGTGATATACCCCAAACAGAATTCCATAGGATTTTTCTGGTGTGCAAGTACTAGCAATTTCTTTTATAGTTGTTCCTTCACTTTGCATAAAATATTTGCTGTTGGAAGATATATAGTCCAGGTGGTAGCATGTCACCATGTGAACTGGAACAAAGGATTGCTAGTCTCTGTGGCAGTAAAAATTATCAGCAGGACAGCAACTCACTCCTGAATCCCCAGCAGCTTTAGAAGAGGGAATTTTAGAAGAGGGAATCATGGGTTCATTCACTTCAGGCAGAAGAAAGAAGAGAATCTGTCTCTCTCTCTGTCTGATGAATAAAGCAATCGTTGCCAAATCCTGTTGTTTCATAAATTGTATCCAATTCTCTCTTTATTTCCATCTAGAAGGTCCAAAATAGGATCAAAAAGCTTTGTTTTGTAATTAAGGTGAATAAGCACTTTTTCTGTAAGGGCGAAAACCCCCTTCATTTCAACCTCAGCCATTTTCCCACAATTATTCAGTTCAGTGATTGAACTGAATAATTATAGTGCCTAACTGTTACTCATTTATTATTCAGGCCAAACTGAAATTGCAGTTATTAATCAAAGTATATTATGATGGTTGGCAAAATGAATCACTATTTTTCCAAAATAAACTCTTTGTCAGTGAAAACTGATATGTGTGTGATATTTCAGAAAATGTTGCCATTTCTCTTGGTACCTAGCTACATGACCATTTCTGAAATTATTTATTTTGTGGAAAACACAAGCACAAACAAGTTAGGGATTTCTGAACTAGATTATGTAAGACAAATATTTTCTTAGAGTACTCAGTTTAAAATGATTTTAAAAGACACTTTCGAGAGTTTTAAGATGTTAAAATAATACATTTTCATAAATATTTCACATCACTTCTGTGCTGTGAATTCAATGCCATATAAAAGCTTAATTAAATGTTTAGAGGTCTCCATGAACTTT
>WEIV01013010.1:3203-38917 GCA_013390005.1 Calyptomena viridis | reverse complement strand
CCAACCTATCAGCCTGATGTCTTGGTGTATACCTGGGGGCAGAAAAGAAATAAAGTAACTGCTATTCCATGCTTCAGATTCTGATGAACATAGAATAGAATATGGAAATACAAAGATATTAAAATTATAAATTTTTCATCTGGTGTGCTCAGCAAGCTTGTTCTTTTGCCTTATCCCCATCTTTCAAGCCTGTGAGTCTCCTTACTGAGGTTAGTGAGCTGTCTTAATATTTTAAATCAGCAATAGTTGGAATGAGCACACATAAATTATCCACAGGTAGTGGGGTCTCTAAATGAACAAGCTCTCAAAAGATATTCAGAATACTTGTGACTCCTAACTTTCAGTTCCTGATGTCCTATTTGTATCTGTCTACTATTTTTATCAGAAAATATGGAGGACATGTTGGCAAATGCAGTGGAAATTTTTAGTTTGTGGAATTAGCTATATAGGCTGATTTTAATCTGTGCCTGAGAGAAATTTATTATTGGCAAGCAATTTTAATCAGAAATGAGATGACATCTGCTATAGAGGTATAAAAGTGCATAAATATTTTTGTACTCTCAGTAGAAAAATAAACATTCCCGGAATACCTAGTCTGTAATTTTACTTCTAAAACATCTCCCTACTTTTAGCAACAATTATTATTGACACCTATACTTTGTGCCACTCCCTTGAATCCAATTAACTGCACGATGATGCCCTGAGGGATCGAAAATAACAACCCACACAAATATCACTTTTATTGGTCTGGAAAAGTGCTCATTCTGTTGAAGTTAGCAAGGAGTTGATTCTTTTTCACGGTGTTGCATGTATTGTTTTATACTGAATCTCAGTTTCAGACTAATCTCTAGAGGGTAAACACAGAAGCATATGGAAAGAAGCATAGAACAAATTACACACTTTCCAGTTATGAAAATACTGTTTCATTGGAATGTGTGTAGAAAAGAAGTTGTTTCTTGAACGTTAGCTGCTCCTCAAAAGCTATTTGGTGGTTAGGATCCAACTATTCCATCAAAATCATGCAGACTTTTGTCTGTGATGGGGATTTTCTTGTCCTTTTTTTCATGCTTAACATTTTGTGATATCTTTCTCCTCCTGTGAAAAAGTAATCAGAAAGAACTAAAAAAGAGAATAGATTTTGTATGCCATCAGGAAAATGTTCTTTTAAAAGAATGTTTTATTTGTTTTTGGGGTTTTTTTTTGAAACTTTCATGTAGAAATAGAGGTGTCAGAGTGACATGAAAGCCAGGTATGGGAGATTGTCTTTTGCCTCTCTTTTCAGTAGAGCAAGATAAAATGTGAATATGGGTCTATAATGAATTAATTGAAAAGAATCCAAATTATTGGGTTTTAGAAAGATATTTCTAGCTTAGGTCAGGCTGAAATTCCCTGTTGTGGAGCATAAAAGAAAACTTCAAAGTAAGTGTACTACTCAGCAGAACATTTGATCACATGACAATTGATTTTGGTTTGTCATAGCTAATTCTGTACTATATGAAAAGTTTTAAATTATTAGCATTTTATGATTTTAACACTATTTATGTAAAAATACTATTGCCAGGCCCCAGGAAGTTTTACAGGAAACAAATTCAGCTGCTTACTCAGTTAGCCTAAGTCGAGCAACTAATGTGCTGACCACTTACCTCAGCTCAAAATGAGGTGGCAGGTAGTTCAAAGGAGAGAATGAGAACTCTGCTTACTCCACAGTCTATAATGAAGTTTTCTGAAGTCATACAATATCTCTTGAGGGACTCAGTTGGTAAAGGTAGGGTGACAGCGACAGGAGATTGTCACATGAGTGACAGTTCTGATTTGACCAGCAGTGGCTGGTAAAATAGATTTCAGCATGAAATGTCATCCTATTTCTGTTGACAGAAGGTATATTGCAGTCATGGTTTGTGATGGAGGATATTCTGGCCAGGAAATGTTGGTTATCCCCATCTGTTTTCAAAATGTTTAGTGAGATCTGTAGCAATGAACCCAAATCTACAGCATCTCATCCAAAGTATAGCATGTAATAGAAGGCAGTGTTAGTTTTGGCTGGGTCCCAAAAGCCTGTCATGGAAAACAGAACCACCACCTTCTGGCCCAGGAATAAGGGCTGCCAAAGGTCCTGTTCAGAGCCCCTCTGTAAAGTCACCATCAAGAGTAGAACTATTTCCTCCCTACTTGGAACTGTAGATATGAATTAAAAAACCCCACAGCTTAAAAGTGTGACTTTGCTGCTGAGCCAGATGAGTAGCTGGAGGGTCATATATGTTTGCAGTACTAGGACACTTACCCTGCTTCCAAAATTTCTTTGGCTGTATTCATGCATTTCAGCAGCAACAACTCTTAAATCTAAGTTCCACCACTGAAATGTGAATTACCCAGATTGTAAAAACTAGCAGTTTTTGATAAGACATTGAGTAACTACACTGGAGTATGAGTGGGTAACAGCAAGAAGTTGAGGGAGCTTGAAGTTCGGGTTATTACTTTGAATCATTCAAACCAAAGAAATAACTCATTCTTGAATGATCAAACAGTAAATGTTTAAAATTTCTCTTTCACTTATCTCCTGCTCTCAGTTTCATGCAGATTTTCTGGTCACAAGTTTCCCCAGACTGCTTTTATGTATTCAGACAGTGCTACTGAAGCGCTGCTGCTGAGCTTACAAGTTTTCTCAGAAAAGCCATGAAGCAGGGGCAAAATACTAATGGGATGCTTTGACACCACTCCATCAAATATTTAACCTTTTTCATTTCTTCTTCACACACTAGTTATTCCAGCAGCTCTACTTTAATTGTTTAGGGCTCAATTCTCACAAAGTGCTATACTTGTGACCCACTTTTAGTGCCATCTTATCCTTAAGAGGCGACATGGGAACTGCCATAACTGTAAGTGGCTTCCAGGTGCTTCTCTCTGCTCAAAGAAACTGCTGCTGTAACATTCCTCTGATCCATCTGAAGAATTCTTCCATTCACGTGGTTGGATTTTCAGCCAGTGGTTTCTAATTTTGCCACCAAACAGGTTAAAGGTAAAAGGCTGAGAAGAATAGATCTCCATTTAATAAGAGAGATATTTCAGGCTTTATGTTGGCCATGAATTTATAATGCACCAGATAAATTTTGCATATGGACTTTTGTAAATGTCCAGAGGTTCAGACAATCTCAGTGAGCCTGGTAACTCAGGTTAGTTTCATCCATGACCTCTGCTGTCCTCGGTGTTTAAACGTATTGGTAGCATTAATTTATATTAATTAAGGCCTACCAATAATAATAATGCTAATTTAGAATAATCAACAGGTAGCAATTCCTGTCGAGAGATGTTGCTGGACACTGCTCTACCCAACATCTTAAAAAATAAAGTTAATTATCATTGTGAACTAATTTAGAGCTTAGGAACAGTATGTGCAATTGTGAAGGCTCTTAACTGCAGTCGTGGTACCACCAGGGTGCATAAAGACTACTGGGTAATGCAGAAGATGCTGAGTCCTTTGCTAAAGTTTGCAGCAATATAGGTCTCCTCTAACCTAAATTTGTATCCAGCCTGCTGGCCCATGTGGTTATTGGCAGTGTGAGACTGCCACCACTTTGTTCTAATTCTGCATGGAAATTGCTTGCCCCATCTCTGCTGTGTGAAGTGCAGCTGGTAACAAACTGCCAGCTTGCTCACATTTTGGAATGGCCTTAGAAATTGCAGAAACTGCTTCATGTGAGGGAACAGAACCACTATATGCTTATCTGAATAGAACTGACAATTATAACAAAATCTGCTGCTCCTTTTTCTATTATATACTCTTGCAAGACAGAGAAGTGCTTATGTATAGAGTTTTATCTGAGTCTGCTGATAGTACTAAAATCTTTTGGAATCTTGATGGAAATTCAATCGCTTTTCTCAGAGTTTCCTCACCAGCTTTGTACATGTTCTTTTCAGCAGTACTCTTGTTAAACCTAAAGATATGGGAAGATTTTCATTCAATGGTCTTTTCAGACTTCTCCCCTTCTAAAGATTACATAATTATTCTGGAGAAAGAGTGGATTGCAAAGAAGGTATTTCTTTTTGTGCCAGTTCTGATATTTATTTTACGGTGTGCATTCATCTACTGATAATTATTCACTGCTCTATGCTGGGATAAGGTATTCTGCTGAATATAAACAGTGGTGCAACTTCTAAAGGTATTAAACAATGGCAGCTTCTTTGAAATGAATAGGAGTTGCAGGTATTCTATCTCTGCTTACATGATTATGTATGAATTTTCTATTTTATTCTGCTGTCTGTATGATACCATTATGGTTCAGCAAAACTAAATCTGTAGGGAAAAGAACTAATCAGATAGGAAGCTGAAACAGGATATAAATGAGTTCACTGTGTAGTCAGAGAAGAAATATAAAAATCATATTCATTGCAGGAAGGGAGAGAAGATTAAAAATAGGTGGTGTGAAATGTGTTACCATTGTTCGCATCCAAATTAAAGTGAGAACACAGGCCATTCGTGAGCAAAAGGATAGAACATGATTTCAGAAAACATTATCTTGGCTAATCATACTTTGCAAATTATATAAAGTCTATTCTGCAGATTAATTCTGCAGAATTAATCACACTAAATGTTAGGACTAGAAATAGCAGGTATCTTCGTTGGGAGTCCAGGCCTCTCTATCATTAGGAATTAAATTATATAATCCTATTTGCAAATGTTGCAAGCTTTATTTTACAATTAATTAGATTTCATCCCTGACTATTGCTGTGAAATGGTTATCTAAACACTCTAAAACCTTGCTCCCAGTTTAGATATGATAAGGCAGAGTTGCTGAATCACTGAGATTGGAAAAGACCTCCGATATCATCGAGTCCAACCTTTGACTGATCACCACCATGGCACTCAGTGCCTCATCCAGTTGTTTCTTGAACACCTCCAGGAATGGTGACTCCACCACCTCCCTTTCTGTGAGGAAATTACTCTTGATGTCCAACCTGAGAGTCCCCTGGTGCAGCCTGAGGCCATTTCCTCTTGTCCTGTTGCTGGTTGCCTTGGAGCAGAGGCTGATCCCCACCTGGCTGCAACCTCCTTTCAGGTTGGTGTAGAGAGAAGTGAGGTGACCCCTGAGCCTCCTTTTCTCCAGATTAAGACCTAAGTGGATCAGTCCAGAAATGTCAGAAAATGGCATCTAATGGATTTGTGTAATTTTGTTCTGTTCTATGACATTCATTTACCAAGTATTGGCCCAATGAGATTTCAAAGGCAGTGCCATAAATTTAATCCTCTAAAATCTCTAAATTGTGACAAGAGTTTAACGTGCCCACTGAAAAACCCACTGCATTTAAAAAGTACATTCAAGGAAAAAGTTTTCTTGTGTTCTTCTACTGTGGACTGGGTGTCACAGTCACAGAACAACTACAAGTAAGTTTAAATATTTTACTGCCTTTAATTCATGGTGTTTCACATTTCATTAATATCACTTTTTCTGTCTTGGGAACATATAAAGAGCCACGATCCCTTTTAATTTCCATTGAGGCAGAAATACACTTTTTGTATATGTTTCAATCCAGCAGTGAAAGAGATGCAATTTAATGATAGGAAAAAAAGGGTATAGGAAAAAAAAAATAATCGACAAACACTTCTAAAGGTTTCTTTATATTAGTATGTACACAGTAACTCCAAATTAATTTGATAGTTGCCTATTTGAAAATTATAAAATATTTGGCAGGTGTGTGTCTTAGAAAAAGCATGATTTATGCAATGTGACATGGACTGAAGTCTTGTAAAATGTAAACAGAAATGGTTGTGTACTTTGGAGGCTGCTACATCAATGAATGCATGGAATGGGATTGGACTTCAGTGCCTCACATGTCACAGTGATGAGTGTGGTTTATATATTTGGGTAGATGTTCAGGTTTTGGAATATAATTGACCAGAATTGCCATCAGTTTCCAATGCCAGTCACTTAAGTAATCTTGATATTTAGTTGAACTAACAATAGTTGCATTAAGGAAAAGGGGAGGGCAGAGAAAAGAAATATAGAGTGTGTTTACCAAAAGAAAAAACTTGTGGGATTCAATGTTTTTCTTCCTATTAGAAATGGAAGACTGTTTGTGATTTCACTGGATAGAAGGATGTCATTCTCCTCTATAGGTCTGGCAAACTTTTGTTTAGGATAACAAGATGTTTTTCATTCATGATCCTCTTTCTCATCTATCAGGCACAAAACCAAGAGACTATTGCGTCATTCAAACATAAATTTTTGAACAATAATGTCTTTTTGTGTGCAATCTCAGTCCCAGAAGTTTAGCCTTATCACCTGGGAATTTAATGAAAAAATTACTTATAGCTCCTATTAAAGAAATTCCTGTTGCTCCAATGCCCATAAGCTCAACACAATTTGTGTCAGCACTATATTTGATGTAATACTGAGGAAACATGGCTGTACTTCAATAAGCCCATAGTTTCTAGGATCAACAAAAACTCTGAATGTAAATTTAATACACACAGATAGGATTTGTCCTGTAAAACATTTTTAGCTTCCATTATAAGGAACACAGCTTTTGAACACCAACATAGCTATTTGTGGGCAGGTATATGTGGCAGTTGATAGTGCTGAGGAAAGAAAATTAAACTAAATTGTGTATGAAAACAGTTTTTCAGGTAGTCCATCTGTTATTATAAAGCCAAAGGAACCATTTCTCTTCTAAAGTCATTCTTGAAGATCCCTAATAAAAGTACTATCAAGAGTTATGATATCATTTTACCACTCAGACTTTGGTTTTGATAGTCGTCTGTGCTTGTAATTTTGAATATCAGAATTGAAGCAAAATATTCCAGGTAAACACATATCCACTTACTAGGGCACTGAATGTAAACTTTTGAACTTCTGAATTCACGTGGCCTAGATTTGGCGCCCTTTTAAAAAGCTTTATTTTACATTGATGTTCAACCAGTCAGAACAATAAAATAATATCCTTTTTAATTCATGGGCTCAGATTTTCAAAACTACTTCAAATTGCTTTTCTTTTTTTTTTTACAATACATACACTTCTGTATGTATAAGCTACTTTATTTAGTGAGTAATTTCATTTTATGTGCAAACTCTTTATTTAGTATGTAATTTCGTGATAAATTTATTTTGGTGAACCGTAAGATTACATTTCAGGCAAATTTTAATATTTCAGAGGGCTCCTTTCTCAATGGTATATGAGCTTTTTGTTGTTCTTGCTGAAGCAGCACGTATCATGTGCCCACAATCAGTCTCCTAAACACTTCAAGACTTTCTATTTGTCCTGCTACATATGTGGGATTTGCAGATCTTGCTAGACAGGTCCTGCTTCCAAGTCAGAAGGCACAAGCTGGCTCTGTGGCAATGCATTATCCTGTTAGACTTTATTCAATCCAAATTAAGCCACATCTTTTTGACATTTGAATCAGTGTTTTAAAAGCATAATTTTTCTTCCAATTTCAGCTTGTTTAAAAGGATCTCAGAAAATGTTCTTTGATTCCAGTCCCAGCACTTTTGAAAGTTCCACTTTTTTTTTTTTTCATTAGAAACTACTTTCTTACCAAAAGTGAGGTCTTAAGAGTTGAAGTCATAATTAGAGGTAAATTGCCATCCTAGGGGAAGATTTGTTCCACTACCTCATTCATTTCCAGTAAAATGTAAGAGTTAGTAAAGTGTTTTAAGTATATTACATGTTATGCCAGTTTATATTCATTTGTTTTGTGCCACCCAAGTAATGTGATGAAAGGTAACCCAATTTATTATGACAAACTCTACAGGTAATTAGAACCAAGTTCAGATCAAATCTATTACTACACTAAATCTTCATTTAGAATTAGTAGGCAAATAGACTTCATAGTGTACTCTAAATGTACCAGATAGCAGAGATCAGAACATCAATGTCTTGAAAAGAACTATTTTATGAATCTCCTTCCAAATAACTTTAAATTATATGATACAGTTAAAGAGTTATACAGCAATTCTCAGAGAACTAAAATTCCATACAAAACCAAAGTTTCCAAAATAAGTGGGTTTTTAAAAATATTTTCCTTTATTTTCTATTTCATTTTTATTGTCCAGTTTTCTTCATTTTGTCACTTTTTAGGGAATTCGTCATTGGAGTTCAGCACAATCATTTGCCCCGCATATTTCTGTTTAGGTACACGATTTTCTGCTTTGCTGTTCTGTGTCAATACTTTATAAGTGAGAGGATGACTGCTGTAAAAACATTTATACACAGTTTCAGCTTCCCAATCAGAACCTTTTTCATTACATTTGACATGTAACCAAGTCTCAAATATCAGTTCTATGTCATTGAAACCTTTCTGTTCTAAAGTTGGTGCCATATAGACCCTGTGTCCATTTGAACTTCAACTACTGGCTATTAGAAATTCTTCTTAGTGGTTTAGACACCATGACCAGATACAATATAAAATTAAAATATTTTTCAAGTTCTTTTGATGGCCAAGCTTCTTTCCCAAAGGACTTTTGTCCTTAGCTAACTTCCCAAGGTAGATAAATAATGTGAGTTTTTCCTAACCTGCAGAGCTCTACGTATTTGGTCACTGACTGGATTCTGGTCAGACAGTTCACTTGAAGTTTGGGGTAACCTTTTGGCAGGTCTATTGTTTGCCCCTCCCTGCCTAAAACCTCCAGTACAAGTGTCTGCATTGAGACAGAGATGATGCATCAAGCAAACACGACAGAGGAAGGTCATATAGAAGACATCACCCTGTGGAACTGTGATCTGTGAAAGGCAGGGATGTGTGAACTCAAATTTATAGGCTCTCTGTTGAGACATTTCCAGAATATTGCTCATAATACCACCATACTCCATCAATCATCTTTCTATGGGCTTGTTCTAACTCACTTCTTTTAAAAGATAAGAAAAAAAGATATTTACAACTTTCCATTTGTATTCTTAGCATGAATTGAAGTTTCATAAGCACTACTTATAGGGTTTATCTTTTTTTATCATTTGCTACTTTTCCTAGCCCAGCTATTATTCTAAACTTTGCTTATTGTTGAGGCATACATCTGGAATTGCAAACAAAATGCTGTCTAAACAACAACTCTAATTTATCAGAGTTGAGGATTTCTTTAATTAGTGCTGTCTGTTCACTCTTAATCAGCCCATGATTAATCTGAATTTCAATGTCTTTAAAACAATCATCATGTTATTTCCATTGGACTGTACCTCCTTTAAAACAAGATGCTCAGTGCTCACATAATGCTCCTTTTTATTCCTTTTCTTGTCCCAAGTTATGATATGCAAGTTAAACCACACTATTAAGATGGAATTAGTTGCTTTTTGGCTTTTGCACAGAATTTGAAAAGTCTAATGTTGAAACAATAAGACAAAAAATCTCCCTGTAACTAGGGAATTAAAACTAGGGAATCAGGGCATAAAAAGAAGACACAAACTCTCAATACAGGATGCCAAGAACAAGAAAACAAATGCTGGCTTTTTCAGTCCATTCGTAATTATGTGGAACTCTGTATTTTTATACTGCAGCTTCATTGACTTGAAAAGCTGCTGTAATACCATATCTATAAGCAAGATCAATTTTCAAAGCTGTGTGTTTGGGAATTAATGAAAATACCCAATTTTCCATGAGGAAAATGGCCGACTATAGAAAAATCTAAATTAAAGGAATTGCATAGCACTATTTGTGAATTGTGCCACAAAGGCACTTCTAATTTGTATTTTAAACCAGCTGTTCTGACTATCAGACAATCCTTTTTTCTAACAATGATACATTTACATTCCAATTTCTACAGGAACTGAAACAAACAAATGTCCAATAGGTTTGTGCATCATCCACTATCAGAGTCACTGAGTATGAGACAGCCAAATCATCCTTTTCAGGCAAGGTTTACTCACACGTTTTAGAATTCAAGGGTGTTTTTACATCCCTGACACTGTCATATGTCTCTTTTTCAACTGGTGAAATTTCTTCAGTGTTTTTCATCATATCATTGTTCAACTTCCAGCATCAGTTTTGGAGTTTTTCAGTGCAGTGCTCAGACTTTGCTGCTCAGCCCAGCAAACACCTTGCTGAGGATAACAGCCTACTGTTGGCATATCAACGAGCCCCAGGTAGGAGGGAACAATTTACTGGGAGACTTCAGATATCTCCTGTAAAAACAATGTTCAGTTGTGTGTCCCATTCCAAAGCAATGCTTCATAGAAGCCATTTCTCCCCACCTGTGCCTATTTTTTATTCATACTCTTTATGTAGCCAGAAGTCTTTTCCCTAAATTCATTTGTAGTTTAGTCCCTCTATATCCAGAAACAGGCTTTCCATCCCAGTGTTCTTGCTCAGTCCTTCCCAACTGTCCCTCTCAGGCAGTGTGATAAGCATATAAGTTGTATTTCATGTCTTTCCATACTGTCAGAGTACTTCTATTTTTTCCATTGACTGGCAGCAGTATCCTGAATTCTAGAATAAAATGGAATTTTCTGCTGAATGTGGTGATGTGGCTGTATTGAGCCCTCTTCAGCTGCAGCTTTATTATTGTGAAAAAATTGCGATGAACCTGTGATGTATAAAATTTCCTTATGGCAGCCTAAATTTCCTTTAAAATTACCTAGAAAACAATGGCTCTACCTACAGTTAATATAAGCAAATAAATAGGTGATGTAAAACCCTTAAAAACACTCCTTGGTACACAGTTTCTCATGTTAATTAAGAACCATTTCAGCATGAGGAACAAGTGATAGGGCAGTAGGTCACAGTGGCTCTATGATATGATTATAATACTTATTTCCCAATTGTATTCACACATTGCAGTGACTCATGAAAATTTCCCAGACACACATTTCTTCCTTCAAACCCGGGTTGAGTTTTCACAGAGGCTGTTTTAAGGAGTGCAGGAGGAATCAGGTTGGGTGCAGGGTTGGCACCCCAGGCTCAGCTGAGGACTGGGAGGGAGCAGCGAGCTGGGGGTTCAGGGGCTCCTCACACAACCAAAGGCTTCCAATTCCCAGGGTGGGATCTGCATGGGATTGCCTGACCTGTACACAGTGAGGGAACAACTTCAGCCTGTGCTCATCTCTGCCCGCTACTTATGAAATATAATATAATAAATTTAAAGAGTGTTGAGCCATGGTTTCTATTAAATGCAAAGAAAACAAGGGAAAGCACAATTTCAGTGAAAAATATATCCATAAGTAATTCCCTAGGGACTCACTGTGGTCTGGGGATTAGGTTTGGGATTACTTTCAGAATTTAGCAGTGACTTATTGTGTAATTTTTGGTAAACCATTTAAGCCTGGAATTTTAAATTTTCTATTGAGAAATGAGGTTGATAGTTTTCTGTCACATGCATTAGCATTTGTAAAGCATGCTGTGCCTTTTCTTCTCTACATTAAACCAGTTTCTCCTGGTGCCTGGATTTCTGTTTCTTTTACATGTTTTTTAAAACTATATAATTTCTTTTCTGGTCAAACTGCTCATGAAAAATGCCCTCCTATCTTCTAACTATGGAACAAGATTCACCCATCTCTCTCTCTCTATATATATGTGTGTGTGTGTGTGTGTGTGAATGTGTGTAATCAAACCAAAAACATGGCTTTATATCTTTTGATTTGAAAATATTGGAAATGAACCTGAAAAGACAATGCAAACCTGCAAATGAACAATGCAAAGAAAGTCCACCTGGAAAATTAAGAAAGAGATAATAAAAGAAGAATTCAGGCAATTGGTCTTGATTTACTAGTTGCTGATACCTCTTCTGCTTAGAGACGTCTGATATGTGAGCCATGAGACAGGACTTTTGGGGGGATGTAGAGGGTTTTTTTAATGTTCTTGTGGCTGCTTCTTAGTTCTTTGTTTCTTGGTCATACACGACGGGTAACTCCCTGACATTCCAGTAATCTTAAGCTGTTCTAACTCAAAAACAGGACGTCCATACTAAGCCTGAGTTGTCTTGCCTTCATAGCTGCTCATTTCCAGCGCAGTGGGAACGCTCCTGTCACTACCACTGTCAATCTAGAATTATGTATTACTGGATACCCATTCAAAAACTTGGAGCTATTGTGGGAATACCAGCTGGCACAGCTGTAAAACCTTGTGTAAAACCTCCATGAGGTGAGTAGCTTTCTGAGCTGTGCAGCCTCCTATAAAATGAAATATGGGAGCAGAGGCTGCTGTCATTATACATTTGTCTGTATTGACTCACTGAACAGTCCTCCTGGGTGCAGAAAATGGAATGTTTTCTTGTTTACCTGAGGCAAGTGAATAATTCACTACTATTTTACATGTCTCATCATTGTGTGTCTACAACGCCGTGGTGGGTGAACTCAAACATGTTCATGCTGTGCTACTTATTATTAAGTCAACTTGGATGTAACAAGTGTTGGTGTTCACTTCTGCTTGGGTCTCACCTGTACTGCAGGAACAGCTTTAATGTATTTCTTGAGCTGAGTGAATAATTCATCAGTATTTTTGCATGTCTTCTTGCTGTCAGTCCACAAACATCATGCTGGAGAAACTTAACATTTGTCTTATGCTATTTACTACTACATTACCCTCCACGTATCAGATGTCACTGTTCACCTCTCTGCTGAGTATCAGCTGTCTACCAGCAAATACTTTCCATTTACTGTAGCAGCATTGCTGAGCAGCTGGAAAATAATTTTTCTAACATGTGGCAGAACAAATTATTGCACAGGAGGGGGTTAATGGAATTGTCTGCCAGAGGAATAAATAATTGAAAGGACATGGATCTACTTATTAGCTTGAATAGAGGCTTGATGTCCTAAATTATACCTTGTTAGAGGTAGGGAGCTTATGCTTCGTTTCAGCAAAAGCTGGCTTCAGGAAGCAGTGTCAGTATACCTGATATTTTTGTCTGTCACATATATCCTAAGAAGCTGAAAAAATAGAAGTTATAGTAATTTTCACTTACAATAAAGATAGTGTTAATTTTCTCTACAAAAACTTTTCTCTGTTATGGTGACATGACATAGTCTGAAAGGCTGAACATCTTTAAAAAAAAAGCTACAAATATTTTATTTTAGTCTGGCTGGTACTGTTATTAGTGACAGGACTCTGTGAAATTTAAACTTCTTGCTGGGTTCCTTTCTTAAAGTTTTTCCTATGTTATTTTTTAAATGAAGCTATTTAAGTGATGTAGCACAGCTAGTTGCTGTTTTCATATTAAAAGCTTAAAATAAACTATGTTGTGCAGTATGAAGTTGTACCAGTTTTTCTGGAGCTGTTTGTCAAAATGACATGGTTGCTTAAAATTTTATTTCTACTTACTCCTTCTTTTTTACATAGAAACATGACTCAAAGTTGACTGCTTAGAAGAATACTTCATATTCTCTGAATTTGGTTATTGTATGCATGTCATAGCAGTAGTTACAAAAATAGCCTTATATAATTTTTAAGAGGGAGGAAGGAAGTATTTTCTTGAAATTAATATTTTGAGTTTGTTGGGTTTTTTTAAAAGAAATTGAGTGTATTATTTTGAAGTGTAGCAGAGCAAATACAAGTCAAGGTATAGAAATTGCTACACACATTTACAGATTGTTTTGGTTCTAACATTTTGGAATGAGGGCTGGATATTTAAAAATACAACAAATAGCCCCTTGAAAATATTATCGTGTACTTCTATGCATCTCCAAGCCGTAAAAGAATTCTGACAATCTTCCAGTAAGTAAATTAAAATACAGGTTACAGACTTCCAAAATCGGCTTATCTAAAAACTGATTTCAGCACTGATGATTTTACTGAAGCCTTGTGTTCTTCATTCAATCACCTTGGAGCACCAGCCTAAAGTTAATCCTGGGATTCTGATGCAGGACTGCTCTACAGCAGAATTACCCATAATTGCCTCAATTCCTGCTGACTGGTTATTTTTGCACCAGTGACTCAAATTAGGCACAGCTGGCCCGAGCAAGTTGGAGTTTAATAACAGCCAATTGTCACAAACTCGCTGACGGTCAATGTTTTTGTCTCAAAAGGGTGAAAGGAACAGTGACAGTTCTCCCCCCTCTCCCTCCCCAGCCCCTGAACAAGGAGGTATCTTCTTTCTGAAGCTCAGGAAACAATAAGTTGAGGAAATTTCTTCCTGTGGGGAAATGTTCTTTTCCCGCTCTGAACAGTTGCCATAATATTGAGGTGTCTGCACAAACTCCATGAATATTTGATGGGCTTTAACAACAAAGGACAAAAAAATCCAGTTCATTTTTTTTATGTTGGCATTGTGCGTTGGTCCAGTGAAACTGAAAAACTGAAATTATGTTTAAATTGAGAAACTTCTTACTTGAGGGGTGGGTCAGCCAGACAGCAGTGAAATCTTTACATTTGAATGAGTCTGGCAGTGCTGGTCCGTCATAGCACTTTGCTGCAGCTGTTGGCTGATTTTACCAAAAAATTACATTGAAATCCAGAATATTGAAATATAGCAGTCCAAAAATCAGCCAAAGGAGAGTCTTACTCCTGAACAGACTGGATCTTGCTGTCACTTGTTTGCTGCTTCTAGCATTTTGCATAAAATGGGATGTGATGCTCTTTTTCTTGGTAAAGAAGGGAATGTCTTTGGTGACAAACTTGGCAGGGCCACCTTTTTAAAGGACTTAGAGTGAAGATTAGAGTTCTGTCAAAAACAGACTGAAAATATTTTAGGAAATTTACTGCTGAATAATTCCATGGTTTTATGATGTCTAGTTTCAGGGCATTGTTTCAGCTGCATTTGGTTCTAACAAATTGCACAAGCTTTTGCAAAATTCCCTATTTAATTCTTGCTGGCTGTATGGTGTGCACACTTGTCCCTGCATATGGGAAGTTCAGACCCATTACGGTGTTTGCTTCAGCGCTCACCTGTCCAATTAATATGAAAGAATCCTTTGAAGTTAATTAATGTTGCATCAAAGAAGATCACTAATGACAAAAGCCAAATACCAAAATTAGCCAAAGTGGAAACATTAATTTTCATTCACTGTCTTAAAACTATCTTGGAATAGTAACAGTGTATATTCAAAAGCAACATGCAATGCAAACAGGCATGTTGAAAACAGTGTTAAATATCTGTTACGAGAATATACAGTGAATCCAAAGATATTTGCTGCTTGTGTCTTTCTTCATTATATTGGAGACCTTTAAGAATTACAAAAGCCAACATAGAGACAGAATATTAAGACATCCCCAAGGGTAAGTTGAATAAAAATTCCCTGGAGCCTATAAATCTATTTGAAGGTGATAACCTAATTACTAGTATGCCTGTCAAATCTCAAGAAAAGTGATAAGTAAAACAGTAATTCTATGAAATATGGACTTTTACTTATCTGGCTTGACCTTTCCTCCTGCTCTTTAACCCTTCTGCCCTTCAAGTCTCAAAAACTGGTTGCGTACAAAGAATACAATAATACAGCCTTCTGCTTGGTAAGCTGGAGATGTTGAGCACTTCAATACTGCATTGAATCTTTCACCCACTGAGGATCTGTTTGGAAGCCAACATAATAAAATGAGCATAATGTGGTTGTGTTCAATTGACCGTTTGTCCTTTTGTGAAAAGAAAGGTTCCATGGGACAACAGGCCCTGGATGATACTTTGAAGCTAAATTTTGGAAGTAATGTGGCCAAAAGAAGTTAGCTAAGGGTGGACAGAGCTCTGTACTGCCCTAGTTAGAGACTTTCAACTTGGAAACTAGGTCATTCCTCTGTGTTATTCAAGTATTTCTGTGTTGTAGTACCAAGAAACCCAAAGAACTGACCAATAAACCAGTAAATCAAAGTCAGAACGACAACTTAGTTTATATCACCTTTCTTTAACCAGTGTTGGTCCAGAACCTCTGGTGACCTGTGTGGATACCAGCTGTCAATGTAAAAGCTTGATTCCCCTTAATGAGAACCCTTGTTTTTCAGAGATACGCTTAATAAACATTACGATTAAATTCATGGACCAACCAAGTATCCTAAATGATGGAAAGGATGATTAAATTTTAAAATTAGCATAGTGATGGAGAGATGGAAAAATACCTGTAGTCCTTAATATTATGACTTTTGTACAATACTGACAATGCAAATCAAGATATTGCACTCCAGATTCAACACAAATGTATTAGTTTGATAGGAAAAAAAAAAGACTAGATTTTTTTTCTGGCATTAATTTATTTCTACTTAGTCAATAAAATAGCAAACATGAATTTCACATGTTGGAAATGATCATATTCACTTGATTTAAGCTCTAAGCAAAGTCATAGTATTAACAATGGTACTATGAAGTTCTACTGATTCATTTCACTATATTCATGTTATTCCCATTAATTCAACAGGTAGGATCATATAAAAAACATGCACATAAGGGACCCTATATGAAAAGTGATAAATGGATTAACAATTTTACTTTTAGCTGCTGATCAGTCTTGATTACAATAAATCCAATATACCACAAATTGCACTCATATATGAATATTTAAAGTATTTCTTGAGCCTTAAGTAATTGGAAATCGAGAAAAAAAAATAGTTAAAGACCTAGAATTTTTTGTGTGCTACAAAATCATAATAGACATAGTTCTCATAAAAGCACGTTTTCCTCTCTTGTTATGCACATATTTCTAGCTGAGCTATATATATAGTTTGATTTTTCTACTCCCTCCACATATATTTTGAAAGTACCATGCTTGAAATAAATAAAACATTTGAAGAGTAAGACAGGACTGTAAACTTCTCAAATTGTTCTGAAAATTATAATTTACATTTTAGGAGACAGTTCCTTCACGATCATACATTGAGTGAGGTTAAACTCCTACAGCTGATGTTCAGCACTCAGCTTTCATCACATCTTCCCTTTTTTGCCAGCTCACAGTGTAATCAAATCCCTACCAGCTCTTGTATGCAAATGCCTTGGGCTATTTCATGCACATTTGTCCTGACGTATTTGCTTGCATAGGTCTTTGTCTTACAGAATTCCCTTCTTTTTACTCACCACTTATTACTCATCATGCTTTTCCTTATTCAAAAACAGAGCATGTGTGGAGTCTGGCCTCAAATACCATCCAAGAAGTTGAGGAATGCCCTTGGGTGGATTCTGGGAAATTTTCAACGAGTTTGTTCTAAGACCTTATCCAATTTATGTTAGAAGCCATAAGGAATACCTTGGATTATCTGTGATTTTCTGTATTTGGGAAGGAGAGAGTGAACAGGGATGTATATGTGTGGGTGTGTATATCTGTAAGGAATGATTAACAAATCTACAGATTAGAATAGCACCTGAATTATTTAAAATGTATTTGTAGATACCTTGCTGGTTTCTGCCTGGCACTTTGGTAATGTGTACTCGACAATGATTTGTGCCTGTTAAGCACCTTGTTGGATTGTGAATATACTGGAGAACAGATTAAGATGTTGCAGTGTATTTCTTTTTCTGATGCTTACCTGAACATGAACTTCCAGTCATATATTTTTATGTGTTACTATTGCTTGTAATGACATATTTGGTCTATGAAAGCTGTACTTGTTAAAGTGGGTGATTGAGTGAGATCTAGGAAAAAATGGGCTTTAACCTTCTCCTAGGCTTATTTTTCCTTCTTCGTATAGCTATTCTTTTTCTTGCTTGAGAGCACCTCTAGGCCCCAAGACAGATTTCAATGTTTAATTTATTTTCATTTTTGGTAGGCTTCATTCCCTAAGTGTGAAATAAACTCTGCTGCTTGTATTACAATTTTATTATCAGTAGCTTTCAGCGTACTCAGTACTCTGCTTATTCTGTGGTACCAGTCTTTGGGATACTAAATCAAGATGTGTTGTTCACTGGCAGTTCTTTTGTCTGTCAATTTGCATTTATTTTTTTCAATGCACATAATATTTAGAAAATTTAAAGCTACAAGACACAATTTGTGGTGGTACAGTCTGACTCCCTGCTCTACCTGATTATAGAATTCCATTTACATGAAATCCCACACTCCTCCATCTCACTCCTTGTTCCTGTCTATGTAATTATGTCTTCTGCCCTTTTACCCCAGCTACAGCCCTGTATTTCACTTAGAAAAATTCCATGTATTGTCTGACAGAGATCTTTGTAGGATCAGTTTCTGCTGGAGTAAAGTACTGGCTGTATCTTCAACTTTTTTAATTGCATCACAGGTCTTTAATCAATAGATTGAGGTTAAGCTTTTGTTAAAATGTGGTTTTGACCAAGGGAATTCTTTTGTGTCCAGTTTCTTCTGTTCACTGCATACTCATTGACAAGTGGCTACTTTACCCCTCCTTATTCATGTTGTCAGCTAACAGTCCAGATAGTTATAATTACAGGAAATATGTGTTTATTTGATACATGGAGTTTAACTTCAAAATCCCAGAAGGTTAAACTTAGTTGAGAGGAGACTGACCCCAAAGTACCTTTCATGAGGTTCTAGACTTGCCTCAAAATATGAAATGGTTTTCCATTTCACAGAAAAAGAACAAACGGGTTTTTGGCACCAAAGTAGAAATTATGTACTTGATATTTTTCCTGAAAAGTACAGCAGGTGAATAGTTCAACAGTTATGTTAAAAGACCTCGTTAGACAAGCTAATTAAATGTGGCTGGAGCAGAGAACTCTTTATTTCTGGTGCAGAAGTTGACTTCAAGTTGACTTATATTGAAGATGTATCTGTATGCCTTTTTACATGCCAGAAACTAGCTTGCAGTGTCATTGTGGAAGCATACCTATCTCAGAAGTATGAAGCTTTGTTTTTAAAATGTTATTTGGTTTTTCTCTGTTTGGGTTTTCTGCTGCAATCTTATTCAGTGCCATCTGCTCTTCAGCTTGGTTTTCTCTATTTTGTTTCCATCTTTAGGCTGTACTAGAAAGAACCCGAGTTTTTCAATGTTTCTAAGGTACAAGATCCACTTGTGATGATGCATATTGCAAACAATTGACATTTGCTTGATCTCCTATTATTACTGCAAACAGAAGCATCCATAGAGACTCATAAAGAAATGAAGTATTTCTCCAGACACCACCTTTGGACAGTTCAAAGACTTTAGCTTTTCAAAAAGAGACCTTTTTAAACTAAATTTATATAAAATTACTATAGCTTAAACAATATATTTCTAAGGAAGTCTCCTGGGTTTATTAAGTTACAGAAAACCCAAATGATATGTGATTATTATATTCTTTGCAGTTATAGATTGGAAAATGCATTTATCAAGTACTTAAGGCCATCTCAGCCATCCACCCATCCAGATGGAAGATATTCTTTGTTGTCAGAGGTATAATAAAATAACAGGATTATTGCACTAGCACATTTTGCTTTCTTAAGTGCAAGCTTTTCTCCTCTTAGCTGTGATTTCTGATTGCCAAAGCTTATTTCATCAGCAGAGACATCTCCTGGACACTATACTGCTTTATCTATTTAATTGTGTTTAGGTTTGTAAGGGCAAACTAGATTGTAATTAACTTCCAGGAATAAAAGACGTTTTATGATTTCCAGTAGCTGAAAAAGGACAGGCACTGTCACAGTACATATTCCAAACAGGCAGCTGAAAGTCCTTGAGCTCAGAGTTGCCCCTCTCCTCTCCTAAAGTTATGTCCCAGGGATTCCCTTTGCTTCCCCAAACAGCAGTGCAAAACCGAGTGACATTGAACTATTTCTTCAAATCGGGAACCAAAAGCAAAACTGAAAGGTTTAACCTATGAAAAGGAAATGTTTCTGCAAACTGTTATGAGATTTTTTTTTCTTTTTTCCAGTTTGCATGAATCTTCAGTGCTTTTAAAATATTAATTCTTATTTTTGACTGGAAAATATGGAAAATTATATTATTTATGAAAGTGCTTAAGAGGAAATATTCTCTGTTCTAGGGCTCTGTATTTCCAAATATGAAATATGTCTTATATGACATTTTAAACTAAGTGCAAATAAAACTGAAATAAAGGTAAGGTAGAATATTTCCATTTATTTGATGCTGTGGATTATTTCCACTGATTTACAAAGTGTTTGCATCCTATAACTATTGTAACAAGTTCTTAAAGATTTTGAGACCATAAAATCACAACCTTTGATCATTTGAGCTTATATAATTAGGATATTACCTTTAGGATAATTTTGCCCTTCTTTTACTGCTCTGGAGTTTAAAGGATTCAAGATTTTGCTCAGTAATTTACGGTTAATATTAACTCATTAACATTAATATTCTGCATTTTGAAAGCATATTGAGGTCACCAACTGCCCTGGCTTTTTCTAGGATTTATCTGTCTGCCAGCATGATGTGGGAGTTGTGCTGGAATACTTTTTCAATGAGTTTGGTTTTTATCACATCTGAAAGCAAAAATGTAAGTTGTTTCTAAAATTGATTGCAAACTATTTTACTGCCATAATTTTTAGGATAAGAGAAGAGTTTTAAACTGTAATGTTCTTAATAGTAGGCAATTAATAAGTAGATAAATTGGGAAGAAAAAAATTGGTTCAGTTTTTAACTGATTCACTTCTAGTCATTCTCTATCAGTGTTCCAGAAAAAGCACTAAAAAGGTGAAATCATTTCCTGTAATGCAGCAGAGGATGGGAAGAATCTTAATAAAAAATATAAGCAGTTACCAATGTTTAATTTTTCAGCAAATTTATTAATATACTGAAGATTTTTTAAAGTGCTATTATCAGCATATATATGATAATAGACTTTATTACCTTACCTGTTGGTAGGATGGTTTAAACATTAAACCATGGTTTAATGCATTGAGTAGGATGGTTTAAGCATTAAATTTGTGCACCTTGTTCAGTTTTGGGTCCCTCCCTACAAGAAAGACGTTGAGGGGCTGGAGTGTGTCCAGGGAAAGGAACAGAGCTGGGAAAGGGTCTGAAGAACCAGGAGAGGCTGAGGGAGCTGAGGAGACTCAGCCTGGAGAAAAGCAGGCTCAGGGGGGATCTTCTGGCTCTTTCCAACTCCCTGATAGGAGGGTGGAGCTGGGAGGTGTTGGCTCTGCTTCCAGGGAAAAAAGGGACAAGACACGAGGAAACAGCCTCAAGTTACACCAGAGGAGGTTGAGGTTGGATATTAGGAAAAAAATTTCCACAGAAAGGGTTGTAAAGCATTGGAACAGACTGCCCATGGAAGTGGTGGAGTCACCATCCCTGGAAGTGTTCAAAAACGTGTGGATGTGGCACTTGAGGACATGATTTAATTGTGAACATGGTGGTGGTATCAGGTTGATGGTTGAACTTGATCTTAAATGTTTCTTCCAGCATTAATTTTGTTGTTATTCCAAGAATCTGGTCCATGGGAGCACAGAAACACTGCTGGGAACCTGTCTGAGCAGTTCATTGAAGCCACTTCAATGCTTGAGGCCTTGATGTTCTCAGCCTCTGCCCCTTCATATGATCTATTATTTGTTGTGGGGCTTGAGAGAAAATAATATTGTCATCATTGAAGGCCTGGCATCATTAAGAGATTCCTCATTATATGCTTCAGTGCAGGAGAAACACACTGTCCTACACAATCTGCACAGAGAACCTTCATGTCTGAGGAAATTGCTATGGTTTTAAGAACAAACTCTTTGCATCACATATTTTTTTGTTCAGGGCAAAACCTAAAAACACTGGTATGGCAGTATTTACAATTCTGTCTGTCCCTCCCAAAGTTTAAGGAAAATTTTCTATGAACAGTCAAAGAATTTTCTGATGATATTAATGAAAGAGCTAATTCTGGATTAAGGGAGCAGGTTAAATGTCAGTGGTGACTGTCAGATGCCGGGTGTGGCTTTGTTTGCTGAGGACCCTTTCACCATCCTTATTACCCAGCGATGAACTTAGTGGTTCATAAAACAGGTTGGTTCAAGCTCAGATTTAGTTCCCAGCTGGGAGTTCTTGGGAAAGTTTGTTAGATTAAAGCAAGTATTTAATGTTACTTTCCTTGTCTTGTGCCTTCCTTGTGCTTTGAGTGATGAAATGTGAAGATTGCTGAATTCTGATAAATTTTAATTCCATACGTAACTGCTTCCTGAATCCATATTCCCTTTTTACCTTACTTTGTAAAGGATAATCACTCTTTAAAAAGAATTCTTGCTGGATATAGATGTTTCCAGGTTGCTGGTATAGCTCAGAGTAGAGTGTGACCTGCTGTTTTCCTTCATAGTGTAACTTTACCAGGTTGTAAAGCATAGCATGTGATAATTTATGGATTGAGTGTACTTCTGCTTGCAATACAAAGATAATTTGGTGCTTCTTAGTATGTTCTCCCCCAAACAGTTTCGTAAAATCTGAAGCTGTCATGCTTACATGTGCCCATTTCTATAATCAGATGGTGGTACCTTCCTTGTCCAGTCTTTGAGCATTGGTTCACTTAACATGAAAATTTCCTACTTCTACCTTCTCCCTCGACTTCTTTTCAACTACTTAGATTCATCATCCAAGCTTCTGATAGCCCAGAGCCCAGCCTTGCCACTGTTATCCTTATGATCTCCAATCCCTGAACAGTTAATCTCACTAAACAATATCTCTACGTCCCAAGAAACCTCATTTGTATTTGCCAAGCCTCAAGGAAGGTACCCATTTCTCACACAAAATTTTCTGGCATTAGAAAGTCTTTAGAAAAATCTACTTGGCATACGTTTATAAGGATACCTGCAGTTTTGTCTGAGGGAGGAAAAGAAATACATAGAAACAATAGAGGTGATTAATGCTAATTTTATACATCTGTCATTACCTTTCCCAGGAGTATTTTAAATATCTGCTGAAAATGGAGTCATCAATACATGGCCTATTTCTATAACCCCACTTGATAAGAATGAGATTGTATTCTTGCACCCAACAATGGAAAATGTGTTTAAAAACCTGTGGTTTTTTTTACTAAGCTACTGTTCTTTAATCAGAAATGCTTTTTTCTGTAGAGAAAGCAAACTTCAATATCAGGCCCCGAAAGTTTTTCTTGAGTCACACAAATGCTTTCTTAAGTAAAGGTTGTACATCCTTGGATAAGCATCTGGTTTTTAAGTGCAAACAATGATAAAGCAAAAGTTGGAATAAATCCAACTACGAAACATCGAAAATGTCATGGCAGCAAAAAAAGTTCCAAACCTTCAGAAGCTCTAGTGTTAATTTGATGCCTCTGTGAAGAATATTTTAATAGGAAGCTTCAGACTGTGACAAATCAAGTAACTGTGTGTTAAACTGTTTTGAGGGAGTGTTGGTTGGCACTTCATTAAATGTAACTCTGCATAGGTATGGATCTTTTGAACTGTCATTTATAAGAAAAAAAGAAAACACTTTGTTACTCTAAAGTTCTAGTTGAAATGCTGGTTGTTGTTGCTGGATACAAGGCATGTGAACACAAGGCACCTGCTTGGGGCAGGGAAGTCATCCTCCTTCTTGACATAATAAACTGTATTTTAACTGGACTCAACTGATCACAGAACGTGGCCAATTCGCTTAAACAGCAAACTGATGTACTACCTTCTTGGCTATTTTGTGTAGAACAGAGGTCCAATAATGCACAAAGTAGAATATTTTAGGTTGTTGGCTTTTTTCCCCAGTATATTTACAGTATTTTTTGTTTCACTCTACAGTGAAAGTGAAAAAAAAAAGACAAAACCAGAAAAATCAAACTGGATGGTTTTTATTTATAAGAATAATTTACTGTTTGAAGAGTGAGCTGCTTGACTTTAACTGAAATGGAAATATCCCTTGAACAGTTTTTAATATAGGAATTTGGAATAAAAAAGATGTTGGTAGAACAATAATAAAAGCAAGACAATGCCAGCTGTTTGTGATTGTTTCCAGATTCACTCATGTAACAGCAATTAGAAGTTACTTATATTCTGTCTTTAATTACATACCCGGTAAGTGTGACATGTTGACCAAGGGAGGACTTTAGTTTAGCATCTTTTAAGGTTCTCACTCTATTAAAATGTTTTCTGGAAAAAGTTTTTACTGATATTTCAGTCAATTCCAGAATAATAATTGGGAACTAATGGAAGGAAGTTGTAAAATAATTTTAAATGTTTAGTCCTTTACTCTATATGGCTATAATCTGAAGTTGCCCCACTGATAAAGTTGTCCACCTTTTAACTTTAACCACAAGAAATAAGGAATATATAATCAAGGCATGCCTAATGACATAGGTGGGATTGCTGCCTCAATAAAATGCTTCAGCTAGCTTTGAGATCCAAGTGAAAAACCAATCTCCTTTAGTACTTCTGAAGATAACCATAGATCCTTGAAAGAGAATCGTTCATAAATGAATAATCAGGAATGTGCACTGTAGGCAAAGTATGGCAGGAATTTTACAGCCATAAAATGTAGAAGGTCTTTGTTCTTGCAAATTCTACATGTGATCTAGTTTAGGATGAGCACTTATTGATCTATACCCCTTTTGACTTAAAACTTTTGGCTTAAGTTTTGTGACTTTTACAGTCCAGGGTACAACAGGGCAAATCTGAATAATGGGGAAAAAAAAGAGTTAGAAACTCAAGAGCTAAAAAATGCAAAAAGCTTCTTCCCTGGGGTTGCCACTGTGGGGAGGAAGTGGGAAAGAGGAGAGACATTAAAAATTATTACCAAAAAAAAAGAGAAAGAAAAAAGGGTAAATTTCCTGCTTCACAGAAACAGTATTGTGTGTTTCATGAAAATTTCAGGAGAGCTGTAAGCGAATGCTGATTTCCTATACATATATATGTATGTGTATATATATATGTGTATATATATACATATATGTGAGAACTTGGCTATTATACCATATTAGTTTTGATTTCATAAGCTCCAAAAAAGCCATAATATTTGTCTCTATGGTGGTGGCAATGTCTATTAATGTTATCTTTTGTGATTTCATCTTCTCATAATGTCTGAGAGCTCTGCTTTAAACTAGCAGTCTGTGATTGTGACTGGTGAGATAAAAATTTCAGTGAGATAGAGCAAACTCACGCTTCTATGTGTGACAAATTGCAATGACAAGGCTGTGTTGATAGCAGCTTATGATGTGAAATGAAATCACAACTACAATACCATAAAGATGTGTGCTTAGGGCATCTTTACAGAGCTCCAAGTGAAAGAAGATATGGTCAAAATGTCTAGTAGACACTGTGTTCCTTCCCTGCACTTCATTTTATTGCTAATACTGGCCAGTACTGCTCCATAAAAGTACTTCATGCATGATTTTTTCCTTTTTTTTTTTTTTTTTTGGCTTTGCTGTGTATCTTTATTCCAGCTCCCATGTAATGGGTGCAACCAATATCTGAAAATTCATTATACAAATACAATAATTGCTGGAGTGTGTGAGATAGTAATTTAGTTTGATTCATTTCATTGGTTGAACGATCCATTTAAAGAACAGACAAGAGGAAAGGATAAATAACAGCAGTTATGGAATGTACTCCATGAAACTCAAGGGAGTTGCATCCATTTCTTTATTCATATTAGCAATTTGTCTGACTGACAAAGCTGACAGGACAAGTAACTATGTGACCTTCTTCTGGATATTAGGCATAAAAGGTCAATTACCTAAATATTGAAATCTAAAACATTTTTTTATATATTAAAGGTAGTTTTGTGGAGCTAGCAAGCATAAAGCAGGATGGATGGGACACCAACACTCTCCTGGAGCAGCAGCTGGAGGCTACATATGAGCATGGAAAATGGCACAAGAAACTACACTTTCACAACTGAATTATTTAGCAGTGACCTTTATGGCAGCCAAAATTTGGGATTCTAGGAGGTAAAAAAAAGTCTCTGGAAATTACAGCAAACAGCCATTTCAAAACTGAAAAGTGATGTGATTCAAAATTCATATAATTTTTAGTGGTCTAAAATTTTAAGCACCTAAAGGGAAAAAAGAGTGTCTCTAAATCTGGACATACATTTGAAGTACAGAGAGATGTCCACTCAGAAAACAGTTGCAGATACAATTGAAATTATTTTAATTTCCTGAGATGAGCTGCTAAATAAATTGTTACTCAGAAGGCTGAAAACTCAGTTCTTCAATAACTAATTAGATCCATAGTCAAATGGGGGAAAAGAAGAAAGATAGAAAACAATTTCTACATTGGACCCTTTCAGGAAGAGTTTTCATAAATATTATTTTTATTTATTGTTTATTAATTTGGTTTTAGTTAATTCTTTCTAGCATTGCTATTCTAGTTAACTAGAATAGGGAAATTATCAATCACCTCTTCTACAGTTGCTGCAGAAGGTGGTTTGTTTGCCAAGATTCAGGCATGTTATGCTTCCATTCAAACTCTGCTTTTTGTCATTGATTTGTGTCCCATCACACAATTAAAACAATAAGAAACATTTCCTTAATGAAGTGGGAAGGGTGCAAACCAATAGTTACTATAAACAGCATTTCTGTTGTTGATTAAAGAACAAGCAAAGACTGATAATGGAACATGCAAATATTTTTTTCTACCAATAGGTGCCAGTATAAGCTAATTAAGCTAAAGTATTTAATGACAGGTTTAAAGGACACATTAGAAAAACATATTAAAATTTCCCAACAAAGTGCATAAGTTATTTTAGTGAGCTTTTAATATCTATCTGCTTTCCTTGTTTTTATCATAGAACAGCAAGGTAATCTTAAAACGTGCTCTGAGGCAGAAATGGAGAATAGTTTTCTCACAGTCATTTGCACAGTGCTTTTTTCCCATTTTCAGAGGGAATGCTGCAGTGAAGCTGGCACAGAACACGGGCAATGGACTGAATCAGCCTTCACACATTGTCTGCACTTAAAAACCCTCTCACATCTGCTGTACTTTAGCCACCAACTAAGCAAAAGGAGGGATTTGCACCAGACCTACTCATGTTTGACTTTGCAGAGACAGGAAGAGTGAACTGAGTAATCCAGATGTTAATTTTATCTCTTCATAATTTACCCTTTTGAGTAGCATCACCTTTCTTATGAGGTTTTTGGATGCTGATGGCAAAGTTAGTGCTTTGTCCCTTTCCTGCTTCTTCTCCCCTTGATCCAGTATGGCTGAACACACACATCCCTTGCTCCTTTCTCTAGCTTGTAGATTTTATCAGTCTCCTTTAAACCAGAAATTAATTAAAGCTCTTTATCAGGCAAGATTTACAAGGAAGAAAAACAGCAGAGAGTGATCCAATACAGTTGAGTCTTGCCAGTGCAAGACCTAATTTATAGGAAAGAAATATTTATTATGGAAGAATAGAGTTAACTATCACTGCAGTATTTCTTCAGTCAGATTTTCCATTTTAACCATAATAAAGTTATATTTCAAACTTGGCCTTACCAAAACGTGGCTCATGTAAGGGTTTTGTGAGCAAAGCTGTGTAGTGTCACTCTACATTTTTTTATGCAACTGAGCTCCTAACCTTCTCTCTGTTTGGTGCCCTGTTGTAGATATCTGTAGCCAACCATGTAATTTAATCTCATTCCTATTCAGTCTTAATGGAAAGATGACCTTTCAGCAGATTAGAATTGATTTGTTTATAAATCTGCTACTCTTGTCAAAGCTTTGTTCTTACAGACAATAATTTTGCTATCATCTGCCTGATATTTATCAGTTTTTCATAGCAGCTGTAATGATTTTTTTTAATCTACCTTGTTATTTTTTATTATTTTATTTTGGTTTTTTTCAGCCTTGCATGGCATCTCCTAATCCATGTTCTTTGTCATTCTCCAAAGTTTGGACAGTGTCACTTGTGAATTATCCCTCTCTCTATTAAATGAAATGTCATAGATGGCTCCTTCTCTATAATTCCTCTGCTCCCCTTTTATTTTAAGCAAAGGTGGATGCTGAATAAAGCCAGACCAACAGTAGAATATGAAAAGAAAGAACTCCTTGTCAACACCAGCAGTACTTTTCATTCCTAATCTTGCTTTCTTTTCAGTCAGATTTGTTCTAGGCATGGTTGTATCACAAGTGTGTTATCTGTATATAGACTCTTGCTACTGTAAAACTGCAGATAATGCCACTGATACTTTTTGTGGCACTCACCAGACTGAGCCCTTCACCCTGTCTTCATTTTCTCAGTGTTAATTTGGGTGGGGATTTTGTTTGGGTGTATTTTTAGAGTAATTGATTTGAACCCATGACAGTGCTCTGTTCTCTGTAGCTGTTGTAAGGAGGAAAAGTAATGCACTTCCCAAATTTAGTGGGGAACATGGAATCAATCACTGTGCAGCCTTTTCAATGCTGACTTTGGATTTCATATCACATCAGTCTTATTTCTGAATGCAAGCATACAGGTATTTCTACAGCAAGGCAAATTTTGAGCAGTATTAAGCTAAAATATACTGAGGAATATCCTGTTGGTGGCAGCAATAACTTACCTTTGGAAGTTCTAACGAGTTAAATGGAACAGAGCTCCTTTGCAGTCTGTAGTGCCTGCGTGTGATCATGGGCTTGCTGTGCATTTGAACACTCTACATTGATTCTTATATCTTAAGAGCTATTTAATCCAGACTTAAAATCACATATCAGGTGTAATGTACAGCTAATATTTTGCATGAGCTTGTGAAAGCTGGACTAAAGAGTAGCAATATTCCATGGATGTCTAAATTTCCAGAATAATTACCCTGATTCTGCTGTTCAAGATTTTTTTGTTTTGTTTTGTTGTTGGGTCTTTTGAGTTTGGTGGGTTTTTTTGCTTACTTCTTTTTTCTTTCTTGTAAGAAGAAACATGATCCAGTTGCTTGCGTGTTCTTCAGGGTGAAATAATAGGACTTTTGTAGTTTCTGCACTTGGCAGATTTTGGATATTGACTATACAGCTGTTCTTCCAGGAAAAAATTATTGGAATAATTCCTTACACTTACTTTTATGGGGTGAATAGTTCATAATGGTGTGTGTTGCATAGTAAATACAGAGAAGTGCTTGGGGATACATCTTTTAACTGTAATTTGAGTTGCCATCAGTAATTGGTCACAGGGGCCATTTTAGACTGAATACACACTAAATAATTATTTGAAATTGAAGCACGATGGTTCTTTTAAGGTTAAAAGAACTTAGACTTCAGGTTTTATATGAAGTTGTAGGTTGCGATAAAGATTAATGAGAATTACTCCACTCAAAGTGTTTAAATCAAAAATCAAACGTAAGTAATCTAAAGGAACATTCTGACTCCTTAAACAGGCATTTTGGTTCTTAGTATATTTAAAAGCAGGTATACTTACTAGGGTCTTCTAAAATCCAAACTTTTTATTTGGCTAAGAGAAAATGGTTCCCTTTTCACAAGAAAAAGAAACTCCTTCTCCCATCCAAGATGGCTTTCTCTGCAGTTATGGCATGAAAACATTTTGTTCACACTTTATACTCTTAATTGCAAGCACCATGTCAACACCAAGGGCTGTGTCACCTGAAACATGACTGCCCTTTCTCATAGTGAATGTGACTAAATACAATTTGTGCATGTGGACCTGTTATGATCTCTCTCTTTGTCTTCCCCTCCCTGGATGTTTAATGCAGCCCTTTGCGACTGTTTTTCTTGGATGATGGATCTGATGTTTTCCAGATGACATACTATAATTTCTCACCTTACATCCCTCTGAGAGAAGGCACTGGGAAGGCTGCTTCTCTTTACACATTTTTTCACTGTTAGCTTTAAAAAATGCTGTCCTTTCTCAACCAAAGCAAACTGGGGTTGTCTCGTTTCACTATTTAATTAAAATATTTGAAGAGGTCCTTAGAATGCTGAGAGAGCTGAGGTTGAGGCTGGAGAAGAAAAGGCTCTGGGGAGACCTTAGAGCCTCTTCCAGTGCTTAAAAGGGACTGTGGAAAACTAGAGAGGGACTTTGGGCAAGGGCATGGAGTGACAGGACAAGGGGGACTGGCTTTAAATTGAAGGGGGGGTAGGTTTAGATTAGATATTAAGAAGTTCTTGACTTAAGGTGGGGGTGGTGAATCACAAGCACAGGTTGCCCAGAGAAGCTGTGGCTGCCCCATCCCTGGGAGTGTTCAAGGTCAGGTTGGATGGGGCTGTGAGCAATATGGTGTAGTGGAAGGTGTCCTTGCCCATGGCAGGGGGTTTGGAAGGAGATGATCTTTATGGTCCCTTCCCACCCAAACTCTTCCATGGTTCTATGAGATATAGATAGATAGATAGATAGATAGATAGATAGATAGATAGATTATAATGTAGTGCAGTACCAGTTGCTGAAGTTGTTTTGCATAAGTACTTTGACACAAAACTTTTGAAGATCATGGCAGTATATGAGTTTTTTAGACTGTTTCTGTGCTGCAGCTCCTGGCCTGAGCCAGTGATGTGGAACTTAGCAATGTGTTGGTACAGCAGTGACTCCCAGGAGCAACCAGTCATGAAATGCTCTGTCAGGGTTAGTGAGGAACAGATCTGTACTTGGCAAAGGACAAAATAAGTCCAGACAGACAGGACAGACAGAAAGCAGCTGCCCCCAAAATGTTAATGAACTGTCACAGCTATTTTAATTTCAACCATCTGTATTCAAAAAGAAGACAGTCTATCCAGAAGAACTGCCTGCTAGAGAAAGTCGAGATAAGACACTTGGGTTCTCACTGAGTTCTGGTGCCAGAGGCTTTATCCTGATTGTTACACCTTGGATGGTAATCCAGAACCTTAACTTTGCTGTCACAACTCTGACAAAACTGCAGCCACTCCCACTGAGCACAGTGGCTTGTGCACAACTGTATGTGTGGGTGGAACTTTATCTCAGTCCTTTCACTTCTAGAGGAGATTATTCCATTCCTATTTCTTCCCCTTTGGGGAGCAGACCAGATTCTCTTGTATCTTTTCCAGCATTGCCACAGATTGTACCAGGTTACTACAGAGATGAGGAGGTGAAGCTGTACCTCACCAGAAAATGTGTTTTTATTTGGTTTGTTGGTCACCTGGCTGGGAGATTTGTTCATTTATTTAGTCCCCCTCTACCACCCACCGTCTCAGATGTAGAGATTGTTAAGCAAAACACTTCAGTTTGTGATGAGGGGTTTTTTTCATCCTAGTTACAAAGGAAAAAAAAAAACAAAAACATTTTACTGAGGTTTGTATTTACAACATCTCAATACTTTTAAAAAGAAAACAATTGATTTTTAATAGGGGACTTGTGATATCATAAACTAAACCAGAAATTGGCCTCCACCCTTTTTTTAAATTTTTAATCTACAGGCTATACATAATGTAAGTTTTATGCCAAGTAAGTTTTGTACAGAATCTCCTGTAACACCACATTTCTGAACAAAAGCATAACTTGCAAGACTGTGATGGACAGTTGCAGAATAAATGTCTATGGTCATTAACTTTCATCAACCACTTTCAATGCACTGAATATTATTACTTCATAAGTGTGCTTTGCACCCAGGGGTCCAGTGCAATGTAACAAATAACATAAATTTGTTGCTTTTTATCTGAGATCACTCCTTCAAACTTGTAAATATTTTCCAATTTCAAGATGTGAATGCCTGTTATTTCCTTGTCCTTATTTTCCTTTGTTAAATATGACTCTGTGTCTCAGAAATTATTTTATTGTGTTGTTATACCATATTATATACTTAACTGAAGATAGGACACTTATGGAATTACTGTTCATTTGGTTTGTTATGCTTGTGTCACTGCATTTTACAAAGATGTTTCTTTGCAGGGGAAGTCTTTCAGTGTTTTGCTATTGTAGAACTAGATTTTTACTTTGTCCTGAATGAATAACTAAAGTATCTCCCCACCCGGTATTTAGTGACTGTTTTCCCCTTGAAGCTTATTTATATACATGAACATTTAGCATATTTGGCTGCAACGAGACACTCCCCACCCGGTATTTAGTGACTGTTTTCCCCTTGAAGCTTATTTATATACATGAACATTTAGCATATTTGGCTGCAACGAGACACTCCCCACCCGGTATTTAGTGACTGTTTTCCCCTTGAAGCTTATTTATATACATGAACATTTAGCATATTTGGCTGCAACGAGACAGGCAAATACAAAGCACGTGAGGGCTGGTTTTGTGCATTGCCTGCATTCCAGCCAGCTATGTTAGCCAAGCCCTGTGCCTAAAATAGTTATTTTTATTGTTCTGGACATCTTTTGCAATATGTACACTGAAATGTGACAAAATTATTTACTTTGTTGTGAACATCAGTTCATAGATTCCCAACCCCTCCCAGCAGATGTGACAGAGCAGGGTGGGCAGGGATGTTCTTATCTGCTGAGTTAAAAGCATTTACCATTTGAGGAACCAGCTAAAATACAGTCGCTCTTTCTGAGAACTAGGGTGGGACACACAGGTTATGGCATTTGATCTGTCTTTCTGAGCAGTCATTAGCTAAGAAAATCTTCCAGAAGGGAAAGACTCCTTGATTTGTTGCCAGTAGTTTTTTCTAGGAAGAACTCTTGTTGCTCACTGTGCCAAGCTGAAGAGCTGATGATGTGCTGAGGCAACTGGCTCCAATTCACTCACCCTCGGATCACGATGACATCTAGATTATTTAGCTTGTTGATTTTTCTGTCAGGCCTTTAAAACTATATAAATGTTAAGGGAAAAGTATTGTTATCAGGCTAGAGCAGTGAATTTTGTGACCTTCAAAGAAGTTACAGATGTTTCATTCTCAATGTATTTGTTGTTTGGTTGGGGTTTTTTTAATATTATGCCTTGAATTGTGTCTCCATCGTCTTATTTCAACAACTGAGACTGGTTGTGTTACATTCCAGAGCTGTGGTCTCCATATTGGCTGATTTAAGCTTGGAGATATGAATTACAGTCAAGGCCGTGCCTGGGATTTAATTGAAACAAATTCTCTTAAGATACCAAAAACATAGCTGACTTGACAGAAAGTAGAAACTTTGTGGGAAGTTGGATGGTGTGAGTGGTTGTTTTTCTGCTTTTCAGCTGGAGTTTGTCCTAATTTAAATTCTTAGAGTATTAAATGTGCTATAATATACTGTGAAAGAATTCTTTAAGAATGCACAGACAATGTTAGGAAATTCAAGCTGGTAACTCTTCAGTGTCAGACCTTTGAACTGATTTGGTTTTGTTCTTCAGCTTACAAAGCACTTTCTTAATTAGATTAGCCTGCCACAGGCTCTTGGCAAATTCAAACTTTAGTGGCAATAAGAACAAACACAATTAATTAATCCATACATAAGAAAGGAAGGGATAAATGCTCCAGTTACCCTGGCAGGAAAAACTCTGCTGTAACCTTAGAGTCTCACTACAACTCATTGCAGTTCTTTTTATGCAACTATGGGTTGTACAAATGTGTCTAGTGGAAAGCATGAAAAACTTACTATGACATATACTTCAACATTTACTCTTATTTATAAAATTGCAATCCAATTGCTTGTTTTTCGCTTACAAGGGTTACAAATTTTCCATTTCAGAAAGGCAAAACTGGCCTCAGGAGCACCTTATGTGTCCTTATTACAAACATTTAAAGTTGGCATTAATATTTATTTCAGTAATGTTTCTTCAAAGTATGGTCTGATGTTTTAATTTTGCATGACATTTGAGAAGCAGCATAGTCTAAGTGATTTTCTGTAAATACGTTGACTTTATAATATTAAAGACTTTATTCTTTGGTGCAAGTTAATAGCACTGTTACCATGGAACACTTATTCCTTTAATTTCATGTAAATTTAAATTTTATGATGTTTGCTTCTCCAAGATTATATAATCCCTTTTTATTGAAAAGAATCACAATTATGCAAATGATGATATCCAAGGAGACAAGCAGCAATTAACTGCAAAAGACAGGCTGTTACCAAAAGAGTTTACTCTCAGTGAACAAAACAGGACCTTCTTTAAAATAAACCTTTATTTAAAGAAATCAATTTGGCATAGTTTCTAAAAGAAAGCAATTCATTCAGACAGAAGTTTCTAGTCTTAGGAGTATGTTCAATAGTATCTTTGAGTTTTTTTCTTTGACTTCAAATGCATTATTTCTGTACACAGAAGATGGAAAGCAGAAAGCATCAGCATGGCCCCTGCTGGCTTTGCTTCCAAGAAAGCCTGTAAAAGATTTGCCTTTCTGCAAGAAGCTATTAATGGAGCAAAGTAATAATCTGTAAATATGGAGTTACTCCATATCGTGGGAGTAACCTGGTCTCCCTCCCATGGCAGGGGGCTTGGAATAGGTGATCCCCTCCAACCCAAAGCATTCCTTGGTAGTCACTGCTCACAGCTCTGGAAAGGTGAAATAATGCTCAAAGGAACTGTGTGGATTACCACTAATGTCCCTATAGAAGGCAAGTATTTGGATCCAGGCACGTCCACGCATTTCACTTACACTCCAAATGATACCGTAACCTCCTGTGTGCTTTGGAATGCACTTTGAAATGTTCATAGATGGCTTGAGAACATACTTAGGAGCTATCTCTCCTTGGGTGTCTTCCCTGTGCTTGATGGGAGAGTTATGCTGCTCCAGATATGGGTAGACTTGCAACTGTAGGCAGTGTATGTGCTGTTATATATTAGAATTAATTTTGCTTTCCTAGTTCCCTGTGTGGAGAACTGAGCTGTGTTGCAGGAGGAGGAAATAGCAGTGGGTTTCTGAGGAGAAGAGATATTTTTCCTCAGTAACTTTGATACTCTGAGCTGTTAAGGAGCCTCAAGGGAGATTATGGAAGGGAAAACAGGAGGTGAGGGTGGGATTTGAACCAGTCAGAGAGCAAGCTAAGGGTGTCATAGATTAAAGTGTAGCACAGCTACAGGACCAGGCTCATGCCTGAGCTACCAAAATCCTCTCTGTCACTGCATAGTATGCAATTCATGAAATACCAAACATATTTTCCCTTCTTTCTTTATAGGTAATAGGTAGGTGTGAATAAAATCTGGGGCTAGGGCAATATCCTCCAAGAAGAAACACAGATGTACTTTTTCTTCTCCACTTTCTCTTGCAGTGAATCAGCCAAGGGAGCAGTGTGGGCAGGGATCCATCAGACTTTAGGGAGGCTGTTGCTTCAAACACAGGTTTTACAATTGTGCATGAGCTCAGCAAAGTCTCCTGGCTGCCAAAAGTCTGAAGAGTGTCAATAGATTCTGTGTGTTTTAAATCACAAGAACTGTCAGAGGGTTTCATAGCTGCAGATAAACGAGATTAGCGCACCTGGGAAAACATTTTTTCCATTAGTGGCTTTCCCTCAATGAAAGGCAAAGATTAAATAAAAAGTTTCCCCCACCTTAGAAAAGAAAAATAGGTTTCAGAATTTTTTCTGATAACTGTAAAACAGAGAGACCTCGTTTTACACATTCCATTTGCACTTCTCAAAACATTTTATAATGTGTTGAATAATAGGTGTGGTAAATATATAGTATCACATTTCATAGGTATGTCAACACTGAAAATAGAGACATTCTGTGAACTGTACATTGAATTCCTTCTTATACAGGGCTTTTATCTGTAATGATAGTCATGGAGATACCAGGTTGTGTACTGGACAATTACTTACCCTGAATATGTTGAAATCAACTTGAAATGACAGAGTTCATTTTTTGGTGGGTTGTATGTTGGTTTTCTTTTTTTTTTTGTTTTTATTTTTGTTTGTTTATTTTTGTTTGTTTTAATAAGTTTAAGAGGGTTTTTTTTTTTCATGCTTTAAGATAACAAAAAATTGTGAAAGGATTACTTTTCTTTTAGAGAGGAATGTCAGACAAGTTCCAATAACATGGCTGATATGCTTTCCTGATCCACTATGTTGGGGTTAAGGTGCAACTTTGAGAACCATAGAGAAGAATTTCAGAAAGTTTTTGACACTGGAAAAAGGTTGTAATAAACTGTGTGCAGGAGCAGGGTAAAATTGGCATTTCAGTGCAGTGAGAATGTCAAGTCATAGAAAGGTGTTGACCTCTAACCATCAATTATATTTATATTCCTTCTCTATGCTCCCAAGTGCTTTGCTCCAAA
>WEIV01013008.1:590797-639222 GCA_013390005.1 Calyptomena viridis | reverse complement strand
TGTAGACTCCTCATCCTGGACTCCAACATATCAAGTTACAGATGGTATTAAACATCCTTTTATTTCTCCTTATCCTCTTTCCATAAAGGAAAAAAACTAAAATTGGCAGAGCACAAATGTTAGCAAGGCCCCTGCACAAGTACTGCACAAAATTTGTGAAGTGTTCTGCAAAGCCAGAAATACAGTTAGAACTGGAAAACCCTCTCCAGAAAAAAATACATCACAGGCACAGCAGTTTGTAATTTTTGATAGCAAAACTGTCCCCACTGTGGATTATTAACAGCCACCCCGAGCACTGGGCAGGGTGGGCCTGCCACAAGAATAGCAGTAGCAGTAAATCAGAAGCATTCAGCTGTGAGCAAATGTATTGACACTGGACCACACAAACCTCAATGAAGAAATTCTCATTTTGGCCTTTGCACACTGATCCATGATCATGGATCATTTGCACACTATCCCTGATCCATGTGATTTTCAAAACCCATCAGAACTAAAACATTATCTCGTTGCATTCGCTGCCCTGGAAATTTTGTTTTCTCCCTTGTTTTTGTGTATTGACTCAGTAGAATCAAAGAAAAATACACTTTTAAATTCAATACAAAATCTGGCACACAGACAAGAAAGGGAAAAAGATGGTTATTGTTACCTTTCTCCTTAGATATTTCTGTGGCACATCACTACTATGATTACATGGGCCACACCAAGCTACCCAGATTATTTTTTAGAAAGAAATGCAAAGAATATCTTGAAATATCAGAGGATCCTGTAACTACAGAAAAGCAACACAATTCATTTATTTAGATGACTTCATGGTCCTTTCTGCACATTTATGTAATGCTAAAATGCTTACATTAGTATAAGTCCCATAGATTTCAATATACATTTATATTTTTATGTTTACCTGATCATTAACTGAGTATCTGTACTTCATATTATGGAAGAAATTTTGAGTATAGTCTGGCTGCCATTCAAAAATGCAGAATTCTGATTGCTCAGTCCATTTCAGAGGGAGTCTTGCTCTCAGACAGGCTTAACTTTGTCAGTGGCAGCCAGCAGAACAATCACTAACTTGGCTTTTGACAGAGCTTCTTGTTAAACAGTTGGGTTAATAAACTGCTTTGAAAGCAATTTTTATCCACTATTACATTGACAAAAACTTACAAGCATTGAAACTGAAATTTTGAATTAGAAAGAAATCTTGCATCCTTGTACCTATATTAATATATTGCAATATTACATTTACAGTGTATTTTAGTTTGGATTCCTTTTATTTTCTTTGAACAAACACTTGTAATTTCTCTTTGGTTTTGAACATACCATCTATAAATGACATTTTTTAGGAAGACTAAGTAGTTGTTGAGTTTTTACTCTTTGTCACAGACACAAATATGCATCAATGAGAAAAGTTTATAAATCAATGACCTCTCTTGAAGTTTGGATTTTGTCATGAATTCTAACAACATCCAATGCAGAGAGAAGCAACTAAAGAATTGTATTTTGTTGCCACTGAAGTCAAAGGAGCTGAGCTGATAGTAGAACCTAGAGTGAAGGTTACTTGTTAGGGGCAGTGGCAGTCTAAAATTCATGATCTGATGCTCTAGGGGTGAAAGATTTAGACATATTCCAACTTCCTTAAGAAATACCTGTAAGATGTTAAAGTCACACTGGACTTTAAGAAATGTTTACACTTAACAGGAAATTAAGTTTCTTTGCTGAATTAGGGTCTAAATTAAATAGTTAAAGGGAAAAAAAAGAGTCTTAGTGTTCTGATATTGTAGTTTTTTAATCAGTAATTAATATATTTTAGGAATCCTAAAATAAAAATAAAAATAATTATAAATAGGTAGAACAGATGAAATGGCAATATTCAGAACAAGAAATTATTACTTATTTCCCATTTCTCTTTCTAGGTTTTTAAAAAGTAAGTCCCACAGACTATGAAAAAGGAAGGACAAAAACAATTTAAACTTAAATTTTAAGTAAAAGCAAAGAAACTTCTAGAAACAACTGGCCTTGAGCTAGACTTTCAGAATGACAGGCTGATAAAGTTTAGGAACCAGATGGTCAATAATATTGAAGATGGAACAGAAAAAGTCCTCAGCCTTTGTTTTAAGCACTTTTAGACATTCCCCCTCCCACTATGTTACTGACCTAAAGAAAGTATTGACTTCCCTTGCTTCCTAATTTATAAATTGTGGGAGTTTTACAGTAGGACAATGTCAGCTTGATCATACACAGTGTTTACATTTGGGAATGTTTGCAAGGAGAAAAGGTAACTTACTAAATTACTTTTCGTAGCATTTTTTCTGCAGAACAAGGAAATACTAGGTTCACTGCTGAAAGATTTGAGGTGAAATCATGGCCAATGGGAATTTTGCCATCAACTTCAAAAGACTCAGATTTCATCCTAGATCTTATTTGTCTAGCAAGAAAGTGCTTATTTTTGTATTCTATTTTTTTTTTGTGCATGAACTGTCAGCATTGCATGAAACAAACCGTCCTGATTTCCAGAGCGCCTTTCAAAAGCAGGGTGATTGCCAAAATTGCAAATCCAATTTGTTCACAGATTGACCAGTGTGTGATCATTCCAATTATATTTGGCACATGTCAAGGGGACGAATCAAACCTCCCTCTTTTTGGATCACTTATAAACACTTCAAAAAATAAACTCCCGATATAATTAGCTGCTGAAATGTTTGGCGGGTTGCCCTTAAAAAATCCCCATCAGAAAACACACCCCCTTGATTCTTCCCAAGTATGCTCTTCAATAAGCAAGTCAGACCCCATTCCCTGCACCTGCACTGATTAGTGTAATCCTCCTGACTGCCTGTGGGTACCCCAAAAAACTAGTTTTCCCACAAGCAAAGTTCAGGAACTGTGTTACATGAGAGTTGGATGATGTGGCAAGATCGTTCTGCCCCTCAATCTCTCCCTTAAGCACAAGCTGCTGCTTAAGCCCATCTGCAAGCCAAATGTACACAGCAGAGCTCACTGGCACACTTAGCCTTCAAAAACTCCATTACTGTTACATACTGAGGTTTTCTTTCAGTGCATCAGTGAAAACGTATTACCCTGTCAAGCTGTCTGAAACCCTGTGTAGGAGCTACCTTTTCCAGCAAGCATCTGCCTTAATTCTTAAAAAAAGTCCTTCTCTTCTGCTTTTTTTGCATAATCCTGCCAAAAAGCAAAGGAAAATTCAGTGAGCCAGTTGCTAATTTTTGCTGGTATCTTGAAACACAAGAGGTTTTTTTATTTCTTTCTTTTTGGGTTTTGTTTTCCTTTCCAATAATTGTCATAAGAATCACTTCAAAACACTGAGAAGCTGAGAAACAGAAAAATTCAGTGCTGAGGAAAGAAAGCAGAACAGTAGGTAAATGTATCATGAAACTCAAGCTTATTCAACAAAACCACTTCTTGAGAACAGTTTGGCAAGAAAGTAAACATGCTTTTGAACTTTTCAAATTCAGTTTATACTTTGCCATCAGAACACTGGGAACCTTCCACTGCCTAATTTTTAAAGTGTGTTACTTCTGAAACTAATTCATAGTCCTCTGTTGCTCTACCTCTATTCTGTGCTGGTTTTAGTAAACTTTGTAAGTAACCATTTTGTATGAGACCATCAATTAAAATATTAAATCAGCCCCGTCTCATGGCCAATCAAAGCATTTTACAGCTCCATAGATACTGCTTGAAGCAACACCTCACTTTCTCCTGATGAAGTATTTCCAACCTGATGATTGCTTTCCGTTTTCTTCATCTCCTTCATCTCAGTTCCATTCTCATCTAGGACATGATCGCAGCAAGTGTTTTAATGAGTCTGGATGGTTTGTTTCTTATCCAGGAATAGCTTAGCACAAAATCTGCCAGATAAGCTTTGCAGAATCCATATTTGGTAAGTATTGTTGCATTTCTTCTGTATCTCTACTTATGTTTTTCTTCAAAATTATTCTGAAATCACGAATACTGACGAATGGCTCAGTAGATGCTGAGTTTGTGTTTTTCTTTCATTAAATATAGCTAGAAAGTTTATTATTCTCTAGTCAAAAGCTACCACAGTCAATGTGATGGGCATATTTAAAATGGTTTCTACCAGACTTCTACCTCTGTGTGCCAGTTCTGTCAGTGTTCTGGGATGATCTGATCCCTCTGGCTGAATTGTGGTGAACTATTTGAGACTGTCTGCCGTCTTGTATACAGTAATGTTCATAACCATAAGTCAGCTCTTCCTGTTTTCTAGCATAACTTCCTATTGAAAGATGATAAGTGGGCATATTTTAGGCATAGAATTTACACTCATATACACCAGCTCATGAAATTGTGTGAGATTGCTGACAAAAGACTGCACTTTTGAGAGAAAAATAGTTGCAGTTGTAAGGATATGTAAACCCTAACACAAGTATTATGAAAATAGTTTTCAGACAGGTAAACTTACTAGCTAGTGTGCCGTGGTCTGTGCGGTAGGAGTGGGGTGCTGTTGGGTGAAAAGTCCCCTGTTGCAGGGGGCGCACCTCCAGCACCTAAGGGCAGCAAGGGTGGCACTCGCCCCTATGGCTCCTTAGTACAGGGAGTTGCAGTGACTACTCTCACCGCCCCTTTGCAGGGCGTGTGGCCGGCAGCAGGCAAGGAGGCAGAAGGTGATCTTCGAGGGTTACAGTATCCAGGTTTATTGTAGCACCAGAGGGAAGTAACCAACAAAGACAGGGAAACCGGCTGTGTTCAGGGTTATAAAGGGAGGAGGGATCAAGGGGAGGAGTAGGGAAAGGACCTATGGGGAAAGGGATGAGGTAATGGGGAAACCAGGGGCCTGCTACTCAAGCCAACCAGCGACCAAGTAGCAGGGAACATTCCAGTAAGGGGCAGGGATTAAGGCACATATAAGGGAGAGTTCTGGAGAGTTCTTTACATATAAGGGATATCCAGGGGAGGAGTGGAAGGTGGGGTACAGAGAAGGGGAGGGTACAATTTTTAGGGAGAAACCAACTTGGGCTGGAAATGGGGATAACAGAACCAACCATTTTAGGGGAAATTATACAATAAGAGAATGAAGGAATAAACACAAATCTCACACTGCCACACTGGTAAGATATTGCATCTCCCTCACTCTTCTTCATTTAAGGAAAAGAACTACTTCAAAGAGAACAGATAAAAACCTTATTAGTATCTTGTAGATGATTTTATTTTGTGTTATGATTCTGCTTTTTAAGGCACTGTAGCAACCACCACTTTTATGTATAGCACTGGGACACTCTGCCTCTTCTTTATAAATGTATACTCCTGGATGTCTTATCAGTCAGCCCCTCAAGATTGTTCCAAACACATACTTGGCTTCCAGACCCTAAGTGCAGAGGAAAATGGTTTTCCTTTTTTCCTGTATTGACAAAAGTAGATGTGGTAGAGTGTAAGCCACACCACTGGAATGCAGTAAGTAAACATATATGTAAAGGATGCATTAGCAGCCTCAGCCATCTTATTTATGTAGCTCTAACTCAAATAACCTCAGTTTAAAGCATAATTCTGGCAGTCAACAGCACTCCGAGTACCTGCATCCTGCTCCCTCAACAAGGAATGTGAATAAAGAGCACCCTGACATTTGGGAGTATGCAGGAAAAAATGCATGTGAAGAAGCACCAAAGCATCAGGACCACATGTGAGAGCTTGTATCACATGCTTGAATCCCATATATTTCTGGTGAGGCTTTGCCTCTGGGTACTTACACTGCACCTGGAATGTGAAATTCTGGACAAGACATAAATCTCCCAATATCAGAAGAAAAGCTATGGTAATGCTTTACTGCTATTCCATTCTCGGATCATTTTTGTAACTGGGGGGAAATGCAGACCACAAAGAAAGAAGCTAATGGACCCAATATTACAAAAATTCCCCATCGCTCCCTCCTTTTGGAGCCAATGCTCCAACACATTTCATGCAATGTTGTTGTTATTGCTGTTCCTCAGCTGCTGAGGAGTATCTTCCCCCGAAGCCCTTCCTGGGGTCAGTGCTATGAATATCACCTCCAGCACAGCAAGCCGAGGCAGGCAGCAGCCATGGATGGCATTTGTCTTGGAAAATGTTCAGTTATGTGAACATAGCTTTCACCATCTGATTCATAGCCTGAGTTAAGGTTGCAAGTTTTCAGGCTGGTACACAGGACATTCAACATGAGATTGTAGCCATACTAGCTCTTTTATTTAATCTGAAGAGAGTCAAGTTACAATGAACAAGCAAAAGTCTTTAGAATCCCCTGTCCACTTGAATTCCACTCCCTTTCTCTCCATTCCATATTTCCAGCAGAGATGAGAAGTCAGTGTTTTAGAGAAGTAGTGAAGGAAAACAAATATTTATGTATTGGTGTTCCTCCAGGGCCGTGTGAAATTGATTGCTTTAATCATTTAAATACGAAAACACTGTCTGCTATCTACTACTGAGTTAATCAGGAATTTACAAAAGTTTATTGTAGAAACAAAAGAAAAGTTTATTGTAGAAGGAGTATAGTGGTTTGACCCTGGCTAAGTGCCAAGGACCCACTAAAGCCACTCTCTCATTCCCCTCCCTGCAAATGGACAGAGGAGAGAAAAAAAACCCAGAGGGTTTCATGATTTTGAGATAAGGACCATAAGAAACTCCTAACCAATCATTTCATGGGCAAAACAGGCTCCTATTGGGGTATTAAGAATTTATTATTATCAAGATCAGAGCTTATGAGTGAGAAGTTCAATAGATCTTACAGACACCTTTTCCCCCAAACCCTCCCTCTTTCTAAGATCTACCTCCTTCCCCCAGCGGCCCAGGGAGACGGGAGTGGGAGTTGCAGTCAGATGTTGTTTCTGCCACTGCTCAGAGAGAGAGTCCTACCGCTGCTTCCCATGGGGTCTCTCACGGGAGACAGTTCTTCACAAACTGCTCCAGCATGAGTCCATCCCATGGGCAACAGTTCTTCAGGCACTGCTGCCACGTGGGTCACTTTTCCACAGGGTTCAGTCCTTCAGGCATAGGCTGTTCCAGTATGAGTCCCCCACAGGCCACTAGTCCTACCAGGAAAATCCTGCTCCAGCGTGGGCTCCTCTTCCACAGGCTGCAGGTCCCTGCCAGGACTCTGCTCCAACACGGGCCACCCATAGGGTCACAGATTCCTTCCAGGATCCACCTGCTCCAGCATGGGCTCCTCCGTGGATCTCTGCTCCCTATGGTCCCCCATGGGCTGCAGGGGCACAGCTGCTCCACCATGGTCTTCACCACGGGCTGCAGGGGCCCTGATCCTGCACCTGGAGCACCTCCTGCCTCTCCTTCTGCCCTGACCTTGGTGTCTACATTGTTGTTTCACAACTTCTCGCTCTGCTCTTCTCTAGTGTCCATCTGCCCCCTATCTGTTGTTTTCCCTTCTTAAATATGTTACCACAGAGGCGTTACTATGACTCCTGATCAGCCTGGCCTTGGCCAGTGGTGAGTCCAGCCTGGAGCCGACTGGCATTGGCTCTGCTGGAAATGAGGGAAGCTTCCAGCAGGTTCTTGAAGAAGCCTCCTCCATAGGCCTCCCTGCTACCAAAAAACCTGGCCACTAAAACCCAAGAGGGAAAAAAGTCACCCCTCTGTCCCTTTCTCTCCATTCCCTCAACACTGAACCAGAGTCCTCCGGCTTTGCTTGGGCTTGAGTCTGAGGAATTCAAGTCCCCTCCATGGCCTCAGGGAAATGAACATGTCTAGAGAACAGTTTTAGTGGTATCACAGATTCTCAGGCCATTAGGTTCTTAATTCATTTGACAGCCTAAGAATAAGGAGAGTTAATTGAGATTACAGTTTAATGTAATTAAAGGTGCAAAAAAGACATAAAAAACTGTTTAGTGCAGTAAACAAAAGTCTTCAAGTACTTAAAAATTGTGGTGTTTGCACCACAAGGAAGGTTTTCTGATATGATGAACAAGCAAATGGGCAGTGTTTGTGTCAGAAGTGCACAGCTCAGCCTGAAAAAATGCTACTTAAGTTTGTTTGGGGGTTTTCCCCCCTAAGAAACTCTTCTTTTTAAAATATAAGAATAATATATATAATAAATAAAATACAAGAAAAGTCTGTAATTGTCATATATCTTGGTTTCCGTTTTTGTCAAAACTTTCATAGATCCCTAGTGCTTTTAATACAGGGGAAAAAAAAAAAAAAAAGAAAGATTTTGTTATTTAATCAGGTGCCCAGACTCTATGGGATGAACAGATTGTACTGAGTTTAGCAAATATCCATATACTCATTGTAGCTAAAACTGTTGATGGAAAGGGATGCAAATATGTTTTTCCCCTAATAAATAAGATGCAGTGTATGGGTTTGTCTTAAATTAAGATTTGTTTTTAATTACTTTTATTATCATATTCTCTAAGAACAAGCCGAACGTGTAAGGACAGATCTAGGTTCCTTCTGTATCCTCTTTGCAATGCCTCAACTACATAGTGAGATTCTGATGACGCTGACAACACTTGGCAAAGGCTGCTGAATGCCATCTATTTTCTTTTCTCCAAGGCGCCTAAGGCTGTGGTGACTTGGGTGAAGAAAAGAAGGGATTGAATGGGTGGAGACAACACTGACCTGCAACAAACCCTCTAGGACTGGAGGTACAGAAACAAGCTGCAGTGTAACATGGCTGTCAGACACTTCAACTTTCCTGCATGTAAGGAGCTCTTTACACAGTGAGGAGCTGAGGTAAATGCTGCACATAAAGCTGAAGCTAGATGCAAGCACTCTGGGTGGGGTGAAAAGAGGTCTAATGACCTCAGTGTAAGAAACGGGAGCTGACTATGACAGATATTTAACAAACACAGGCACAGTTCAAACATTAGTGCCTGGTTTTGACTTTAGTAGAGATGGTGCAGAATGGATTCCAGTGGACAAGACCATGAGTCTGATCTAAACAGCAAAGACATTTTTCAGGTCAGCACAAGGCAAGAAGCCATTTTTACCCCACTGTACCCCTCCTGAAACATCATTCAGAGCTTTAGTGACCACCAGCGCAGTGTGGCATCCTCTGAGAGCAAGTTTCTCACTTGGGCTGCTTCTGCTGTTAATAATGTAAATTGTGCATGAGGGGAAGGTCATGTAACCACATTTCAAGCTGTAATGCAAGTCAAAAAGCTCCCACAGTTTGGTGTAACTGGGCCAAAAGCTAAAGAAATCTAATACATAGGAGAAATCACATTTTATTTTGCCTGTGTGAGAGAAAAGGACCAAAGGTTGATGGCTGTACCTGAAAATATTTGCACTTGCTCTCTTTAAGATAAAACACCAAATACCTTATTCTCATTTGGGTTTTTTGGTTGGTTGGTTGGTTGAATGTTTTTTTTTGTTTTGTTGGGTTTTTTGTGTATTGTTACAGCCCTAGCAGACTGAAGACATGGGAAACACAAGATCTGTGGGAATATATGCTGTATTTTGGTATACCAAATGATGCCTGTTAAGTGCTAAAGCCAATCAACACCTCTCTATGGGCATCACATTAAGTGTCCTTTGGCAAGAGCTAAAGAAATGTATAGACAGTTCACTAGTTCATTTTGGAATGTGATATGCTTCATCAAGGCATCAAGTAGAGAATGATGCTATCAGGACAAAACTAACCAAGCTGTATACACCAAGGTGAACACATCCTCACTAATGTACATAAAGATCAGAATAGCATTGGGAGAATGTTTTTCGTAAAGCAAACGCTTTGACTTTGAGCTCTTAACCCTGTTCCCCTTCAAAAACTGAACTTAAAAATTAACATTCATAATTCCACATGTTTTATAGACAATAGAAAAACTTCCTATTAAGCTTTCTCTTCCACAAATGTCTTTCTTTTTATTCCATTAGGACTAATGACCACTTCTAAATGTTCTCTTCTGTGTTTGTCTGTGAATCACCTGGTTAAGATATTTATTTCTTCTGATCTAGTTTTTATAGTAGTTTTCTAATCAATCTGTATTAATTTTGCTTATTTCTTTGAACTCTAGCTATTTTGTTATTATTTTAGAAAATAAGAATGATGTCTGTGTACATAATTCCAGTACACAATTCGAATCAACCATTAGCAAATTTGCAGATGACACCAAATTGCCGGGGGTACTGTTGATCTGCTGGAGGGTAGGAGGGCTCTGCAGAGGGACCTTGAAAGGCTGGATAGATGGGCAGTNAGAAGAGGAGGCTCATGGGAGACCTTATTGATTTCTACAACTACCTGAAAGGGGGTTGTAACCAGGTGGGTATTGGTCTCTTCTCCCAGGCAACCAGCAGTAGGACAAGAGGGCACAGTCTTAAGCTGCACCAGAGGCGGTTTAGGTTAGACATAGGAAGAAGTTTTTCACAGAGTGAGTGATTGGGCACTGGAATGGGCTGCCCAGGGAGGTGGTGGAGTCACTGTCCCTGGAGGTATTTGAGACTAGATGTGGCATGGTCTACTTAATGCCACCATGGTCTAGTTGACGAGATGCTGTTAGGTCAAAGGTTGGACTTGATGATCTTAGAGGTCTTTTCCACCCTAGCTGATTCCGTGATTCTCTGATGATAAATAACTTAGTTTAGTGACTGACCTCTAAAATATGGGTTAATGAAAGTTTATGGCTGGCCTAATAAAATTATTAATTTTGAGTTGGAAATATTTTTATATTTTTTTAAAGGAGCATTTTTGATCAACCCAAAGCTATTTAATTTGTTTCAAACTATCCGTTTAATTTGTTTCAAATTATCCACGTTTCATCACAATGGCATTTTTTCAGTGGGAATAAAATTTTATTTCATAAAAATGCACAACCTTGTATTCTGTGTGACATCTTACTGGAGCAACTATGTAAGATTAAGATGTCTCTTCATGGGTGGAGATTTGTGCTTCCATCAGACATGGATGTCATGAGACCAACACCTTGAGTTGAGTGGGCAACCAGGGAGAGCTAGAGACAAGACTCACAGCCAACTTGTCCTTCTTCTACTGGGACAACAGAAGCAGAACCTTTTTTTGTTTTGTTTTGTTTGCCATCTGATTTGAAGCTGAGAGATTTGCCTAGGACACAGGTGAGTGAAAAAAAATTGGTAAGAAGTTAGGTCACTCACTTCCATGCTCTGGGAATCACCTTAATGATTAGAGGCATATTACAGAACCTAGGAGGAAATAAAGAATCTGTACAAGAGAGACTAGAAATCAAGTATTTTTCATGGAACATGTCAGTGGTGTTATAGCTTGGGGTTCTCTGGGTTGAACAGAGATTCATGGTTGTAATAAGGCTTCCCTGTATTTTAGCTGTTCGTGCTCTTCTGGTAGCAGACATTTTTCCTGGAAAATCAAATAGAAAACACTTCCTCGTGACTGTTGACTTGTTAGAAACAGTAGAATTGTTGGCATTTGCAGAATTTGTAGAATTTGTAGAATTTGTAGAATTTGCCCTGGTTTGGGTCAAATATATTCAGAGGGATAAATATTCTCTGATAAAAACACAGGCTGCAGTCACCCTCTCCCACCAGGTTCAAGAAATATTTCCTCAAAGGAAAGTGAAAGGAAAAAATACAAAACTATTTTTTCAACAAACACACAAGAAAATAACAATACTGCTAAACAATACATAATGAAGTCTCTCACTATGGAGAGAGAGAGAACCTGGCAAATTCAGAATCCTTCTGTTGGTATGATCTCCCTTTTCCCCTTGCAGCTGAGCCGACGTGGGGCCCCCCGAGGCCAGGCCAGTGAAAGGGTCTCCCGGTGAGATTTCGATGTTCTAGTGTTCCAAACAAGTCCAGAAAAGAAGCAAGAGAAACCAAAATCTCAGGGGAAAAAAAACAGGAGTCCGTTCCTCTCTGAAGAAAAAGCTAAGAGACACAGCTGCCTGGAAAAAAACCAAACCAAGCCTGCTTTCCCCCCTCCTTTCTCCCGGAGAACAACAGATAGGAGAGCAACCTTGAGACAAAGGACTGCTTTGAAAATGTTGCTTCAGCTTTTTTTCCTTTCTCTTCCTGGCCTCAGTTTAAAGGCACAAAATTCAATATTTTTTCTCGCACAGAGGAGGAGATATGGGATAAATCATAAAGTCACCCCAAGACAATTTTCGAAACCATTCTTTGTCAGTCTACTCATGACTTAGGAAATGCTTCCCTCCTCCCCATTGACTTCAGTGAAGCTGCTTAAAAATTCTTTACTATTTTCAGGTCACTGACATTATTTCATGGATCTGAAGTTAAACTTATGCTCAGATTGTCTTGCTAGACCAAGATCATTCCACACAGGTTTTGAATCAATAATTTTCCCATTCTTTCCACATATATTTTTTTTTTCTCTTTAGTTTCTCCATAAATCTCAAGATACTGTCAAAATGCCATGTGATTTATATTCATTGTGCTTCATATGTGATTCCCAAAGGTGTCAAAACAATAAATCTTGGATAATAGATAAGTTATGGCTGATAACTCAACCAAGAAATATACGACAACTGTGGTAGAATGGTTTACTCTTAGCAATTATTTGTATTCTCTGGGAGATGGAAACTATTCCACGGCCTGGGAGCACAAAGGTCTAATCCAGTGGTTCAGAAGGGAAGATAGATTCACTAAACAGCTGGGTGACAGAGATTGCTTATCTCTTTGTCATTACGCTGGGGCAAAAGCAATTATTTCTGCTGAGCTTGGGCACGGCTTTCTCTTTGAAGGAACCTCAGATTGGGAGTATTTGATTTCTCCAGGGAGAAACATATCCTATTCTTAAGCAAATAAGTAGGTTAGTAATTAACATGAAAAAAACCTGTATGAAACAGATGGCAGAAGGGAGAAGAGCTGGAACCTCAAGTGACCACCAGACAGCAGGGCAGGGGCACATGGATTGGTGTATGCAGCCTCATGCCTTTTCCATCCCCATCCAAGGTCAGCTGGGAACAAGCTGCCTTGCTCAGGAAGGCACAAGATCCACATCTGTGAGGAGCTCAGGCCAGTGTGACAATAGCCACGGTCTCAATTGGACTGTCAGTGGAGTGGCAGGAGAACAACCACATGGAGCCATGGTGTAAGTACTGCTCAGCTGAGCAGGCCAGGAGTGGGCAGCATCGCCACAGTCTGCCTGGCACGCACTGAAACCTGGGGTATCCCGTGAACACGTGCAGTATGAAATTCAAAACAGAACAGAATTATTTAATTACCAATATGTTTGTAACAGCACAAATGTCTTCCTGGTCATAAGCATGTGCTGTGAATGCTATCCAGCAACTAGCAGAGTAACAACAAATCCAAAAACCTCAAGGAATGAAAGGCACTGGGATCCCTCCCAGCAGTGTAGTGTTACAGGCAACATTCAAAAAACACATCCCAATTTAAAAATAAAGCAAATGAACAAATAAGCATGTTGCACTCCACCACTCTTCAGTACATAATCTCTTACTGAGAAATGAACTGGTTGATGTTGCCACACCAGAAACGCAGGTCAAAATTCATGCCATTTTTTTGGAGATCAAGGTATCAGCTTACACATCATTTCAGCTGGCCAGAGGAAAGGCTGCTTACCACATATCCAAGTCATGTTCTAGAGGGGACCCTTCCACAGATGAGATAGCTGAGAGACACTGCAATGTTCTGACATTCTTCACTAAATTTGAGAAGAAGAATAGATAGAAGAGCTCTAGTGCTCTTATATAGAGCTTACTCTGGGACCTTAGACTACAAGGTCGTTTTGTGCCTCTTCTTGCCCTTCTTTCTATTTAACTAGTAGACCTCCTAAATGGAACAGCCTCTAGTAGAGTTATCAGGGTTTGCAGGTACTGGCAACAAAATTACAGTGACAGTGTAAGGTCCCACAATCCCGCTATGGCTCATCCTGCTGTTCAGTCCACCCATTTGCCTTTACAACTCAACGGGTTTCTTAGCAAAGTAATCCTGAGCTTGAAAGAATCCTGTCATGAGACCAAAACCTTCAGAGTAGCTTTGTGCAGAACAGTATGACCCCTTTGGTTTCAGGTTTTTGCATTCATTTCTGTAATTCCAAGCAGGTTTGGGTGTGAGAAAGGGAGGAATTTTTAGTGCAGTTGCTTTAGTTTGAGACAGACCTTGCCCTGTTTCCGTTGCCTACCCCAACAGCCTGTTTAAGGGAAGCACTAAGGGCCCCCAACAACTGTGGTGCCCATGCCCTGCTGCTCCAGCACAAGCTCCAGTGCCAAGCACAGCTGGGACACTGCTCCTCCAGCTCAGCAGTTTTTTTCCCAGGTGGCTGATGCCTGGTAATACCAACAGCAGGGAACTTTTATGGTAAATTGAATTCAAAGTAGCTTCTCCAATTCTTCAAAGTAGGATTGAAGGAGGAAAAATGCTTTTTAAGAAGAAACTGATGTTTATTTACCTACAGTTGTTGAATACAAAAAAAAAAAAAAAAAGAAAGAAAATCAGTAAGAATCTTGTTTCTTATTCAATAACACTTTAAGTTAGTTCTTAACTTAGATACTCTAGGATGTGATCAAGGACATTCTGCCTGCACCCCCCTATATTTACTATGTATTGAGTAGATAAATCTCCCCCTGCCCATGGTGCCTTGTGGAGGGGTGAGTACAAACTTTCTATTCAGGTCAAAACCTGCAATATATAAGTAGCTCAAAATGTTTCATAGAAAACATAAAGTAGTGCCTCAGCAAGAAAGTGTTTCCACAGACCACGACTTACTGCATTTCTCAGTCACTGTGAAGACGGAAATGTCTGCTTGCAGACTTCAGCATTGACCACCGTAGTTGGAAGTGAAGGTTTAGGGTTCAAACCCCCAGATGCTGTATGGAGGAGACATATGGAGACGATGTGGTTTCCAGACAATGCAGTTCTCGAAGGCAGTCCCTAGATGTCACTGAACACCACGGCTGGGTTAAATATAAACCAAGACATTTTACACCAGGCAAGCACTTCTCACGCTAGAGACACAGGGTATTTCTCTAAGCTGGAAACTGATGGCTTGCAAAAAAAAAAAAAACAAGGCTTTTTGCGTTCAGTCCTTCAATTTGAGTGATGAAATAGTTCCATGTTGAAAATTAGGAAAGTTGGAGCATAACGAGCTGCTGAAGCACCAGTGCTGAGCTCCATCAGACCTGCCAGCTGGTTGGTGTCCCTTTGTGGAGGTGGCTTAGGGCCTCGTTCAGCAGCTTCTCCACTAAGAGGGAAAACTCTGTTCTTTTCGTCCTTCTGAAAATCCCTGTTTCTATTTCGTGCATGAAATTTCTTTCCCACAGCCCCTTGCCTGCATCTCATGCCTTTCTTTACTTTCTCAGAGGCACGTGGTCCTGTAAGAGACCCTAGGGCTGAGAGCAGTGGGGAGCAGTACCCAGAAGCTGTGTTCAGTTTTAAATCTAGTCTCAGATTTGTCAGAGTTTCCTGGAGTGGTGTCTGTAGGAGTTGGTCTATTCTTTCCATCTGGTGGTGAGATCAACACAGTCTCTTCAGTGCTGTGCCTGCCTGATGAGTATCATCATTGTAACGTAGCATTCCCTATGAAGACTGGCTGTAAGAGTTGGGTTGTTCAGGCTGCAGAAGAGAAGGCTCTGGGGAGACCTTATAGCAGCCTTCCAGTACTTAAAGAGGGCTTACAAGAAAGCAGAGTACACCCCCTCATACTGAGGACTTTAGTTAAGAGGCTGCTTTTGACAAACAGAAGGCCTGTGGGGAAGATTTTCAAAGATGGATGGGACAGGTGATATTTTCAATCATCTGCCTTTATACCAGAATACTATAAACTCTGCTACATATAAACTGGAATCATCTACAGTTTGATGTCTAGTAATTCCTTGGACTCCCAAAACAGCCCCAAAAGGAGTAATCTTTTTGGCATGGACTGCATCAGTCAAGCGGTTTTTTCCTTACAAAAAGGAAAAATGCTTGCAAACATTTAAAACCCTCCCAAGTGGAAAAGAGGTTCAATTTAAAATGGAAAGTGAGAACAGACTACACTTAAAGTAATAAAGAAAAGCAGCAACAAAACATTAAAAAGGTCTCATGGGGTTTGTGCTTACGGAAGGGAGGCTGTAAACCAGAAACCTGCTCCACCAGTAAATCTAGGTAGGTGTTGCTGTTGCTGCTACAAGCTGCCTCTTAGTCAAACAGCATTGCCTTCTCTGTCAGAAAAAACACCTGAATCTGAAAATTTATTCTCAAGGTTAGGACATCTGGGAACTTTCTGTAGGGTACATTAAATCATACTTGAACTTGACTACTGCGGTGCTTTTTCAGTCTACTGGAATGGCACAAATTTAGCTTCCTTTTAACCTGTCTTGCTTACCCCTCACTGGTAATTCAGCTACCTCTGGTTGTGTTTATTTGGCAATCCTGGAGCAAAGCTTTTAGTTTGTCTCTGACAAGTTTGGGTCTAGATAGACAAAATTAGAGAAGCTTAATATAATTCTTGTGTTATTTCTGTATCAAATGGAAATAAACTATACAGCAGATGTCTGGAAAGAAGCAAGCATGAGGTGAACTATAGGAAATCAAAGCTATTCACATGTTTAGTGTAAGCATCAGCAATGCAAGAGTCACACTGAGGAGACTGTGTTGATTTCACCTGAACTGATTTCAGACGGGAAGAACAGGGCAGCTCCCACAGACACCACCCCAGGAAATCAGGCCAAGTTCAGACTAGATTTAAAAGTGAACAAAGCATGACTGCTCTGCACCTCTCATGTCACCATTACCTCCGGACGCTGTCATTATTAAAAGTAGAGATTTGAAAAGACCTGAGTTTTGAGTTTGGGCAGGCAAGAAAAGCTCCAGAAGAGAGAACTGAAATTCTCAAGTCTCCAGCATACATTTATTATTATGAGGGAGATTACCAGAAATTATTTGTGTGTACAAAGTTTAAAACTGGGATTATATTAAAAAGTGGCACTTGCCAGCTGGTGAATGTTGCCAGCTCCTGGAGAGTAGTTTGAAAAGATCAGCAGGTGTTTGCAATTATCGCTCTTGCATGGTTATATCGTCCTTGGACAACAGCCAGTCACACACACTTGAACACAGGTGGAGACTTTCTGTTCTTCCCCAGAACTCCTCAGTCTTCTACTTACTAAAAGCAATTGTATGTATTTTGTTACACTGAACAAGTTCAGGCCTTTTTCTTTCATTCTGTCTCATATTGTTGATCTGCTGCATATAAGTCAAGATGCAACGGTTCAAGTAATTTGTCCAAAAGTTTTCCTGCTAAAAAAATTTTCTGAAAAGATTTCCTAAAAAAATTGTATTTCATATTTTAAATACACAGTACAATGAAAAAATCGATAACCACAGAATACAGTTGTGTCACATAAAACATACATAATATAACAAAATATGTATGCAGTTGATTATTGTATAGGTATTTAATGAAAGGAAGCATAAAAGCAAGAAGACAAAAATCTACAAAATTAAGATTTATTTTGATAGGGTGCTATTAGGACAGAAAATCTTGTCTCAATTAGGTAACTTCATGGTTTTGAATTATTTACAAATAGGAATAATCACATAAGCACAACTACCAAGTCAGCACTGGACATCCTTTTCATTATCTTAAACACCAAGATAAAATTATCTTACTCTATATAATGTAATTGAATATAATAAGGTAAATGAGTCCAAAGAAGGGAAAATCATACTTCTTGACTATATGGCAAACAGATGGGTTTTCTGACTGTTTATCCACAGAAAGTCCTATGTCATTTCTTCCTCTTACTTACAGAATTCCTGAAGCGTCTTATTTCCCATTAACCTAACGAAAGCTGTGATGACAGAGGATGCTTGCAATGGTTGTCCATGCAAGCCAAATTACTGCTCATGTTACCTTATTTTAGCACTAATATTGTTTCCTGCATTACTTTATAGTAAACACTTAAGCATGCTCAGAATAAGATGAAATACCATGCCCACACCTCATGCTGAGGTAAGTGAGAAAAACTACCAAGGACAAGGAGCTACTGTTAGACCTTAGTAGTATTTCAAGGAGGATTTTTGACATTTCAACTGAATCAAGGAAGAAGCACATGTCTGTGTTGTTACTCATTTTGGCATTGCCTCCTTTCTGCCCCTCACCAACAATTTTGATGAGCATTTTTCAAAAAGCAATTTCCAAATCTCTGTGGCTTTGGCAATCATACTACCTGTGAACCGACCATCTGACCTTGGGGACCTATAGCACATCCTGCAAAGTGTTTGTATAAACCCTGAGGACAAATTTCAGGTCCTCAACTGAGACAGAAATAACCAGGTCCACAAACAGGGCAATGTGTAGCAGTACAGAAAAAGCAGAACAGGTGCTTCAGCAGCTCACAGGCTGAGGCAGCAGTGTTTTGCCATTGCAGAAGAAGCAAGCTCCTGTTTAAACAAGAGCTTCACCTTCAGAGAATTCAACATACATTTAAAACCCCATCTGGAATTTCGACTGTTGCACTTGGAGATATGCCTTTTATGGAGATGGTCCAGAGAAAAGTAGTGAGAATGATGAAAGGCTGGAAACCTCTGCTCTATGAAAAAAAATTAATACTTGAGATGAGAAGACAAAAAACCTGTTATAAAAAAGGGAAGAATCTATTCTCCATGCTCATAATGTGCTGGGCAAGCAAGTATCCTGAGCTGCACCAAAAGAACCAACGTCAAGGGAGGTGATTCTGCCCCTCTACTCCATTCTTGTGAGATCCTGCCTGGAGTGCTGTGTCCAGCTCCAGGGTCCCCAACATAGAAGACATAAGAACAACATGGACCTGTTAGAGAAAGACCAGAGGAGGTTCTCAAAGATAATCCAAGGGCTGGAGCACCTCTCCTATGTAGACAGGCTGAGATGGTTGGGGTTGTTCAACCTGGAGAAAAGTAGGCCCTCGAGGAACCGCCAATACATAAATATTTGTATGAAGTACCTATAAGGGGCCTACAGGAGAGCTGGAGAGGGACTTTTCATAAAAGTATTTAATTACAGGACAAGGGGAATGGCTTCAAACTGAAAGAGAGGAGGGTTGGATTAGATATTAGAAAGAATTTTTTTACTGTGGGGGTGACGAGGCATTGGCACAGGTTGCCCAGAGTAGTTGTGGATGCCCCATCTCTAGAAGTGTTCAAGGCCAGGTTGGGTAAGGCCTTAAGACATAAGGTGACATAAGATAAGGCCTTGGACAGAAGATCCCTGACCACAGAAGAAGAATTGGAACTAGGTGATCTTTAAGGTCCTTTCCAACCCAAACCTTTCTAGATGATTCTGTAATTCTATAAAGTGCTGAAGATGCAGCAAGAAAGGTTTACATTTACCATTAGGGATTTTTTTCCTCATCATGACAGTAATGAAGCACGGACTATGTGGAGGTTTGTGAAGCCTTCATGGTTAGAGGTGGCTTTACAGAAATATCCGTGAAAGCAGAGGGATAGACTAAATGACCTCCTCCAGTCCCTTTCAAGTCTAGTAATTATGACTCTGTGATTTAATGAATGATGTCAAGTAATTGTTAACTTAAATTGTTTTCACTTTGTACTGCCAATTTCATAATAACTTGACACCACCTCCGTATTTAAAGAGAAACCCCTTACTTCAATCCAAAAGAAATCAATATTAACTACAGTTTGCTTCTATCTATAGCAGCTGCTTTTCTTTTCAATTTCACATCCATATTACTAAAGCCTTACTAAATTATTACTTTAAAACACTGTGCACTACACTTCTGTCTTTTAAAAAAAATAACCAAAACCCAATCAAGCCCCCACATCTTATCCCTTACAACTGTTACCTTTCTTCTTTTTCACCAGCCCAGCCCTGTAAGTGCTATAGTTTCACTGCATGTGAGGCAGTGAGTTTAATGCTGGTCTACAAGCCCTCAAATTTAAACTATCTTTCTATAGGCAAGATCAACCAAAGACAACTTTGGGGATGCAGATGATTTGGGATCAAAGGCACAGCAACATACTGCCTTTACACCTAACTGCTATAGTAACAGATCAGGTTTGTCTTTCAGTTCCAAATTCACCATGCAAAGGGCAACAACATAATAAAAGTTTCATTGAGCAGCTTTACTTTTTCCATGCAATAAATTTAAAAGGAAAAGAGAATTTGGGGGGGAAAATGTATGATATAAGAGAAAAAAATTACAACTCCAAATGATAGGATACTGTGGAGAATTGGGACATTCCTTTCCAGAAGTATTAAATGCCTGCAGCTGAAAATCACTCCACAGCACTGAAAATCAGGCCAGTGTTATTTAACTAAGATGAGCCATTTTCCACATATCATTTATCAGCACCAATCTGTAATAACCTTATCAAAGAGTAACTAAGTGCAGAGTTTGGCCTTAAATATTTCTGTTGCAGTAATTTCTTCTGCTTTTTGTGCAGAGGCTGCTTCTCTCATTGTGGTATTAATGTCGACAGGAATCTGCAAGTCCCTAATTCCCAATGAGTCTGAAGAATGACATACATTAATTCAAAAGGAGACCATCTTGGAGCATTGCCAAGAATGATAGAATTTTTCCTTTTGGCTATGGTTACTGTTAACACCCTTTGGTTTCCCATCAGCACATTTCATGGGGTGAAGCATCCCAAGAATTGCTCAGTTCCCATCAAAACCTTCAGAGAAAAACAGCTCAAGTCTTTATGACCTTATAAGTAGAACATTCACATCAATATGTGCAATCCCCTTAATTCATATAATGGATGACTGATTGCAGCAAATAATTAGATAACAATAAATTAAAAATTGCTCAGAACCTGTAATCCTTTTTATTCCATATTTTGTTTCACCTATAGTGGCTATATCACACATCCTGTGCCCTAGAGATTTTATTTTGTTTTTTACATTTTTTTCTTGCGCACCAGGCAGACAAAATATAGGTAGTATTTCACCAGAGTATCCTCTTAAAATGAGACCTAGCTAGTGAATATGGGGCTATACAGAAACCTAAATCCTGTATTTCTCATCAGAACTGGATTCTAGGAACAAACTGTCTTCTATTTAGCATTTCATATTTCTACAGTTTCAAATAAGACAGATATAAAAATATGGAAACAAAGTTTCGTTTACATTAACGCACTACCATCTTATTGCTTATATATATAGGAAATTCAGAGTATACCCATCTAAGGTTCATGACTATTGAATTTACATCAAAAGTGTTATTTAGACTTCTAATTTTCATCTGTTAAAATATACACTTGATACAAAATCCCAACAAATTTGTGGTATATCAAAGGTGGAAAACCCTGTGGCCCTGGGGCTTGAATTCAACCAATGACTTCATTTTCCAAGGCATGTGAGTATATGCTTTTTCCTTTTTATTTTGGCGGGGGGGGTGGGGTTTATGTTATTATTAGATAAGCATTAGTGGTTCATGTTTGGCCTAAAAATATTTTCAGAAAGCCTAGTCAGCATTTAGGAAGGACTAGTTTCCCCATCCTCAATTTAACCTATTCAAGAGATGTCTGGTTTGGGTATTCAGAAGTCTCAACACCAAAAATTGTAAAAGGAGGCTTTTGTATCCATAGTATATCTGATTACTTGGTAAATGAGAAGGGGCAGAAACCTAGACCCAAGAGACAATTCTTGCTGCAGAACTTCTTGAAATACTTTTTGTCATGCACTGGCCATTGCAAGATCTTTCCACAGTGAGATCACCATACCTTGTTTACATTTAAATCTGGCGCTTTTGAGGTAAATTTTCTTTTACACATATCAAATAGGAAGCATATGCTGCATACAATATACACTGCATGTAGTAATTACATTTTATGTCATCTAGTGTTCCTTGTGAGCCAAATCACCTCTATTGCAATAGTCTTCCAAGAATTTTGACCAAGGATGAATTATGTTCATTCACCTTATTTTAAGCAAAGCAAGGAGTAGGTTATGCATCCTAATTCTGTACAGGGATTTCCGCTAATCCAGATATGATCTAGTGATATTTAGACTACTTTTGGCCTAACTGCCATTAGGAAATCTTTTCCCTAAACATTGTTCTGACATATGCAATACATTTTCTGCCATGCAATTCATGCATCCAGTGCAAGATAAGGAATCAGTTTTATACAAGTTAGTTCCAGTCTGGTGGAAGTTTCTACTACTCACTCAGTCAGGTAAGTTTGGAGTTTTGTTTAAAAAGTTTTTCTTTGAGGCTTTTGCCAGCCCCAAACTTTCTAAAGTCAAGCCATCCACCAGAAAAAATAGCATTTTCAATTTAAAATAGACTTTTATTAATCAGGAGGTTGTGGCAGTCTCTTTGTTCACTTTCTGTGATTTTTAGAGTATGATTTGGTTATACTTTCTGGCTTTTCTCTTAAGACACAAATCCTAAACATTTCTGGTTTTTAATATATGTTGGATTGAGTTGAGTTTTTTTCTATAGCTGTATGACTTCCATAGCTAAGGTTTAAGAAAGCTATCACATATCAAGAAACCCAAGATAAAATTACAGGAATTGCTACAAGTTCAACTGTATGTTCAAACTGGGAGATAGGCTTGTCATATATGACTGACTTCACAGTCCTTCTAAAATCATATTTCAACTTGACACTATACCTTATTTCCAAATTAATTATTTAGTATAGTCACTCACATCTAACAGCCATATTTGTTATGGGAGAAATTTGTAGCCCATCCTTGTTTTCCCAAGACTATTCCTTTACTCCTATGTTATTTCACCCACAAAACACATAATCTTACATTTTTCTGTGGGCTTCTGGGTTTGGGTTACCCAGCTATGATATGTTTGTCTAAATTTTTCATTTTAGACAGTCCTCTTCCACCTGCACAGTTCATGCTGACATTGAAATTCTGAACCTTAAATACACTTTAGACTTTTTGGTTTTACTTTTTGAGCTCTTAAAAAAATCCTTTGAGTTTTATTGATGCTTTTACATATAGGCAGGAATTTACTTGAATTGGTATCACATTTAACAGGTGACTACTAAAACTAAAATTAAGGACTCAGAAAAGATAGAAAAATATACTGTCCTTTTCATGTGGATTGCTTCCATGACAGATGTTCTTATGTCAGTTATTTTCTCTAAGACAATTCATGAACCCATCAGAAACTGTCCTGCTCCTTGGTTTTATGAGATTTATGGGGCAGTGGTGACCATCTTATTCAGAGAAGGGAGGAATGTGCTGCATCTGGGGTGGTAGAAGAGAAGAGATCCCTCTTCCCTGGGAGGACTATGGCTACCAAGACCTTAGAACTGCATAGTGTTGTAACAATTTAAAAGGAATATAGATGCTGTTATCAGCTGTGGGCAGCTTCAAGCCATCTGCCAACCTCAAAAAAAGAGATTCACAATTGTATGATGATTAAACTATCTCATTGCTAAACCTATGATGCCCCTAAAGGTGGAAGAGGGAGTGTAACATACACTACCTTGGACCACAACAAAAAATATGTTGCAAAAGGACTAAGCTCAAGGCCATTGCTGCTTGACCTAACCAGTACATCTAAACAAACTACTTTTTAGATGTAAAAAGAACCAACTAGAAATACTAGCCAACAGTGGTATCCCTGGCACCACACTAAATCACTGAGGAAATCAGTTCTTGGTGTAAATAGAACTTCCCAAACTCTGGATGGACTTTTCACCTCAAGCTTGAGGCCATGGCCTTGCTGCTAAGAGGTGAAGTGGGGTGGCTTTCCTCTTCACCAACAGAGACAATGGTGGAGGAGCTCATTGCTTTCTGCACAATGGAAGCAATAACCTCTCAAGTATCTGAATATTTATTATGTCCAGAACAAACGAATGGCGAAGGTCATCTAGGAGGTAGATGAGCCTAGTTCTGCCATGTTTCTTCTGAGGTGGCATGACAAGAAATGCATAAAGAATTCAAGATGAGGAATGACATGATTAAGTTCTGTTTCATTCTCTAGTGCTGAATAAGCATTATTTGCAACCAAAGCTAAGGACTGGACTGATGTCTCAGAAGAACTAGCCAAAACAGCTGAGTACATTCATTTTCTGAGCAGTAGCAGCTCATTTAGAATCCATTACTATGCACATACAGTTACGGGTACTTTTTCCCATGTGAATTCCTTTGCATTTAATGACACTGAATTTCATCTGTCATTTTATCATTTAATATTGTGAACTCCTTCAGTAGCATTCTGTATTTCTTTAATTTTGAACCCACTGAATAATTTCTTATCCACTGCAAACCTTCACCTCACTAGAAATGCTGTTATTCCAGGCTAATTCTGAACGTGTTGAACTGTATAAAATCCACTGATTTTCAGACACTTACCCTGACAGTTGCAAACTAAGCATTTCTTCTCATTCTTAGTTAGTTCAAACCTGATCTTTCCTCTTGGCCAGTGAGAACCTATTATGTCTAAGAGTCAATTGAGAAGAATACCATCAAAATGTTTTAACGTTAAGGATCAGTTCATCCCTTATGCCAAGTGCATTCAAGGTTTCAAAAATGTGATTTTAGTATGCCAGACACCAAACGAAAGAGGATGAGGACTAGAGGCAAGGAAGAGAAATGTTTCAGTGGTTTATACCTTTGCCATTAGCATTGCTTGTTAGGAGTACTTTGTCACATAGTGACCTCTTAAAACCTTTTATCGCTCAGCATCCTTCACTCCCTCCACAACTGTGCTAGAAACTTCTAACTTCATGCCAAATCCCAGGCTCCTAGCTCAACAACACACAACATCTGAATGCTCTAAAGCCCTGGTTTTACAGGCCCTGCTCACAGCCCTCCTTCTCTGGCCCTTGACTCCTACCTCCCTCAAATCCCCTGCCTGGTAGGGGTTCTCTACTCTTTGCTACCAAAAGTCTCTCCCACTGCAGAACTTCTCCCTCCCCCTTAAAGAGAGACAGGTAACTGCTTGAAAGATAGTTAATATCGCTTTGTGCTGAAAATGAAAGCCCTCAGCCCCTGGCCAGCAGCAGCAGCCCCTGAAGATGTAGTCAGAACCAGTGAGCTGTGCTCCTCATCACTAGCACACTCCACTTCAGTGCAGCTGACTTCCATGAGGTCGGAATTCTTTTCAGTGCCTCCCTTAGTAGCTAAAGATTACCTTGGAGAACATTTCATCTTCAATGCTGTTGTAGTAGCAGCAGTTAGAGTGCACACGTCTCAAGACACCTCAGTGTTATCTCAAGGCAGTTTCAATGAGAAGCTGGAGAAGCCAATGAAACCTGCAGCAACTTTTCCTTTTACAACAATGCCGCGGTCCCTCAGTCGATGCAAACCCCTTTTTAGTCCCAGCCAGCCCAAACAGCAGTGGCCGAAGGGCACTCTGGCAGAGAGTGGGGCAACGACCCAGCGAAAGTCCCTCTATTTCAAGGAGTCCAGCCAGGCAGCACCTCAGGGCAGGCAAGGCTGAGTCAGACCTGCCTAACCCAGCAAGGCCATGCAGCAACGGCGAGTAAAGAGATGCAGGCAACCCTTTATGGTTGAAGCAATCTGGGTTTATTGGTGCTCTGTAGCCAACGTGACCACAGAGTCCTCTAAGCACCAAAGGGAGCAACCAGAAAGGGCCAAGAAATTTCCTGTGCATTACCTTATAAAGGGGGTTGAAACCATGGGAGGTGTAAGGGAATAACCAATGGGAGAGAGGGGTAGGAGTGGTTAAGGAAGGGATTACATCCTTGGAGACCAGGGGCCTACTAGGCAAGCCAATGGGCTACCGAGTAACAGGGAATGTTCCAGGAGGTGGGAGGGATTGGGTTACATATATGGGGTAAGGTAGGAGGAGTAGGGACAAAGGATACATTTGAAGGGGAGATTCAAACTCCAGAACAAATCAACTGTGTAGGGAGCAGGGGGTAACAGAACTGCCCAATATGAGGGTAACAGAACCATACATTATAGAAATGAACTCAAAACATGCACTGCAACACAACAAGAAGTGATTTTATTTTAGTACTTTTAGTATTTTATTTTTACTAACATACAACAAGAAAATTATTCTGCTTCCTAAATATGCAGTTTTAGTGGTTATAATCACAAACGCCTATAATTATTCCTTATAAAACTATGATTTTTCTTCTGGGACAAGAAAACATTTTTAAGATCCACTTTCAGATGAAGTGTTATTAATGGTAATTGGCATAATACACCAATTTGCAACTTTGAAAACTGAAGGCTTAGTCTTCTACTCTTTTCTGATTGCAGATCAGTACAGAGTTTCCTACTACTGTTTCCCTGAATGCCCCTTGACTGTATTTTTATTAGCTTTTTCAGGCCAAAAAGGAACCATTATGATGCTCCTGCATACCATGGACCACTTTTCCCCAGAGCTAATAGTTTTGGTCAGCCTACAGCAACATTTCTCTCTTGGTATGATGTGATGCAAAGTAGCCTACAGAAAATGTGACGGGGTGTATAAAGGATTTCAAGTTGCGTTATCAGCCTAATACTATTAATAAACAAAAGAGAGTATGTGGACATGGTTATCACACTGTTTTTCACAAAAATCTCACACAGACTACATGTTAATTTAACAATCTTATGATTAACATCACTGATTAAATTTTGAATTTCTATAATGAACATAAAAAGCTATGAAACAAAACAACAAAAAAAACCCCAACAAAACCCCATAAACACTCTAAAGCTTAATCTAAAAAGATAAAAAAATGCTCATGCAGAAGCATCTGTTTTAGCAAGGCTTTGAAAGCTTAAATGGTCCCCGTGCAAGTTGTGACCATCAAAATTGAGCTTTTAGGATATATGGATTTCATCTTCATTACAATGTTTGAAAATAGAGGTGGACTAAAAGGTGATTTTAAGGATATCTTAAGTGCAAAGTTGCATTTAGATGCTCTCAATTAGCTCAATAGCATACTGCACTGACTAGGCATGAAGATGCTTTAAACTGTTTCTGCTGGTTCCCATTTTAGGTATTTGTAGATGCCCCTGCTCAGTTTTTATCTTCTGCACTACTGTAGAATAGTTTTAAGAAAAAAATAATTGCCCTCTGATTGCTAAGTTGAGTCTGAACCCATACCACATTTTTGCAACTGCATTTCTAAAAATGAGGCTTAACTGTTCACAATGATACTGGTCATAGAACATTCACTATTTCAGTGGTAGAAAAGGCTTTTATGGGATAATACATATAAAATATTCTTCAGATAAATAAAAGATTAATTTCTCTAGGTGGGACTCTGTAGAATACACATATATGAAGTAAGAAGAATGAGCTAAACCTGAAGCACATTTTTGTTCCTTCAACTTGCCTGATACAAGAAAATAGTAAAGATCAAAAGAAAGGGGAGTCAATACGATTAGTTTCAAGAACACTGCAGTGTGTATCTGATAATCCTTTCATATAAATTGTTACTTTTTCAAGCCTTTTAAACTAGAATTTACCTCCCATTTGGTTCCATTAGCCATGCTAATCCAGTGCTGCTTGCCTTATTTGCAGAAATACTTTATACAGCCCTTTTAAATGATGCCCCAATGGATTATTTGAACAATTTCCCATTGAAGGCAGAGAGTAACCACCGAGTGCTGAGGTAATATAATTTCAATAAATCAGTTCCATCTGAAATGTCAGATAATGGTCAAACTAGATAATGGAAATGGAATCCAGCCATATCCCTTTGTGCAATGCCAGTTTAATGTGAAATAAAAGTCGTTCATTCTTTCCACTCCCTAAATCACATCAGTTGAAACAAAGCAGAAATTGTCAATGCTGAAATTGGGGGAAGGCATAGATTCAGGGAAGTAGGTAACTGCAGGTTGGGTGGTGCAATACCTTATCCCTGAAGGGAATAAGGATTGACTCTCTCCCAGATATAGAGTATAGGGACTGTTCAGCACTTTGAAAAGTATTGGCACCTACGTTTATATAGTGGTTTACTGACTTTTACCATAACCAGTGAATAAAAGTTTCAATCTCTGCCCTCCCCTTTTCACTAGGAGTGGATGTCAAATAAACAGGATCAAACCTACACCTCTGACCTCCAAAGGGAGTTCCCTAAGTGTCTGGTTATGGTGTAGAAAATGGGGTTGAAGATGCTTTCTTCTCTTCCCAGTGAGGAAAACAAATTGCACAGGACAGTGGAGAGAGCTAGCAGAAGTCTTCTTAATCTAGGGCTGTGGTTTGGAAGTGGTGGGTATTGATGTGAGCTATTTCAGGTATTGGAAAACTTTAAGAGTGCCCTCTTTGCAGCCAGCAGCTGGGTCATAAACTGTGACTGAAAGTGAGGTTGTGACAGAAAATATTGGGAGCCACTAAAATGAAACTACGAAGAGAACACATCATCTCTTGCCTTCATCCAAATATTTGCCTAGGTGCCTAACTCTGTTAATGTGGGGTCTGCCAAAGAAATTATATAGGGAGATGATCCAAAGATAGACATGGAGCTGCAGAGATGGGATTGTTCAGGGAACTTGCAGAACTGTAGAAGGATAATGAGACCTCTGGATGTTGCAGGGTCATCTTGGGTGTCTTCAGGAATAGAGGCTTTTGAGTAGAGGGGGAGTATGAGAGAGGAAAGGAGATTTGTGATCTACATCTTGGAATTTAAGTATCTAAAAGCTGCCTAAGTGCTAGTTTGGCTCCCAATCCAAGCTCCGCTCTGAATAGCAATCACGTCTGAAAGCTTAACACAATAAAGCAAGATCTGAGATGATAAGAAATGAGCTCTGTGGAGGCTGGAAGCCAAAGCAACATTTCAAAGCAGAAGACAGAGGTGCAATGAATGAAGGGTTTGATGGTACTCAGATGAGCAGGCATGAAGTATAAGGAAGAGGCTGCAGTGCTGAGACTGCAGTGTTCAAGCTGAGAATTCCTTTTGGCAACAAAGATAACTAGGAAGAAACACATTTTTCAAGCTGAGACTGGGGAAACAGAAACAATATTTGGCAAAGTCTTTGCTCTGGTAGGAGAAAGGGGATAGAAATGGCTTGTAACAGTAGTAACATTATTGTTACCCAGTACCATCTGTCCACTGTTAACACAGATGTTTGGAGACAACATAGACAGCAAATACAGGCATCATTTCCTAAGAGCCATTAAAAGCCTACTCTGGTAAAATAATGAAAAATTAATTTGATTAGATTAAAGAACGTAAGATGATGACTAACATTAAAATTAATATACATGCAGACATCTTCCTGGATGTATAAACATTGAAAGGTGCAGTCTTGTAAGCCTATTTTGCCTCGAAAACAAGATGACTCAGATAATTCCCTAACTAATGGTCAAGGGAACAGTGAGGGGCTCTGTGATTAGGATAAGCTCATATCTATTGCAATAGCCTTCTGTCCTCAACATCTTTTAAGCACAAAAGCCCTATTTTGACAACTCATCACATGGTTACCAACCTTTGTACCATCTTACAGCCCATTGATTGGGCCGGGATCCCCACATGTCCACCAGTGTAACATTTGCTTCTGGAGCCTAAGGGGTCATTCAGTGCCATCAGTAGTGACTTGAAGTCCCCATGGTAAATCATTTTATGGGTCACATGTAAACAAGTGCAGGAAAGATTAAATTGATCTGTCAATAATCAGGAGTACGACTTTGATGATCCTTTGGTTCCCTTCAACTCACTACATAGGATTCTATGATTCCTTTAAACAGATTTGTGATTAATATTCATACCTGAGTTAGCTGAGAAAAGTAAACCAGGCATTTCAATATCCAATAAATAAAATTGCTCCCTCTGAAATAGCTCCTTGGGGAAGTCTACAGCAGGATAGGAGAGATTTCTGCTGCAGGGGTAACTGATGACTGGGAGGTTCCTACAGAGCGTGCGAAATCCCACTCAATCACTTTTTGTTTAAAAAAAGGTGTTGTGGAGGTTAATGGTGTGTGTCAGATCCTCCAGACTGACTCAAACAGGTGCATGACTGGAGCCAGAATCTTGAAATCAGGAAAACAAAAGGCTGTAGAGTGAGATGGATGCAAGCAGAATTTGACTCTATATCAGAGCTTTATGCACTTTGCTCTTTAAGTTTTAGGTATTCATGGCAAACTAATTGTCATTAGCTCAGAAAGCAGGAATTTCAGAAAAGGAGAAACACTAATCACAATAAATTGATCTTTATGCATCTAAAAATAAAAGGCACAGCACTTCTTTCAGATACAGCTGCAGATAAACAGATTTATTGCACTTAATATGAAATTGAAATTCTGAATTAATTCTTGAGCAAAAATGTAGCTAAGGAGCTAAAGCAGGATCACCACAACTCTCTACTTCAGTACTTCAGAGTGATGGTATTCCTGTAGCACTGAAGTTCTGCAACAAGCTGTCCTGTGTTTTGCTGACTTATTTGGCTAATGTCTCCACTCTGTATGTGTTCCTCTAACTCAGAGGCTAATTCAAGCTGCCCTCAGTTTATTACACTTTTCCTTTCTGACAAAGTCCATTGCATCCCTGTCAAGTGTCATGACATTCAATTATGCAGTAATTTTTGAACATAAGATTCTTAGAAACCTTTTTAGCTCCAACAACTGATGAAACAAAGAAAGGTCTTACTGAGGTCAGAACTGCCTGATTTTCTTCTCCCAATTAAATCTTTCATACCAGCATCTTAATTCTCATTAGAATTAGAGTTAATCACTTCTCACAACAGTCAAGAAATACTTTGTACAAAAAAAATACATAAAAATTCTGAAGATGCCAGGTTAATTACTCAAAAATGGATTACAGATTTAAGATAATCTCAGTAACTTCTTGCAATATGACACAGCTATATGATTATTTCATGTTTCCCCTCTCTCAGGGTTATTTACCCGCATTTGGGATAAAAAGCGGGAAATAGATTTATAGGAAAATTTAGGTTGGAATGGATCTCTGGAGGCCATCTGGACCCATCCCCTGCTTAAGAAGGGCTAACTTCAAAGTTAAATCAGGTTGCTCAGGTGTCCAGTTAAATTTTGGAAAGTTCTGGAAACCAGTAGACCCCTTTTATTCTCCCAGCATCTTCAGTGGTATCTCTGAAACACTGAAGTCTATACTTAGAAAATTTGAAAAACTGAAGGTATTCCAAAAGCATGGAGTATTGCCACTGCAGGTCAAAACAAGAAATTTGTCATGATTCTATCAACAAACAAAACTGAAAATACATCTTGGGACAACCAGCATGGCTTTACAGAAGGCAAATCCAAGTATCCAAGGATCAAGAAGGCAAAAGGATCTTATCTTTTTTTTTTGGTACAGCAGGTTGTTAAAGAGAATACAACTAATTTTTACAATATAATTTTCTACTAAGGCATAGTATTTTTGCACATGTATTACTCCAGTATAATACTTTAACACATTTATTACTGCAGCATAGTACTTTAACCAAACTGTCTGCATTATATGTGGAATCAACAGAACAGATATCACATAAAAAAGAGGCATGCTCAGTGACAGATCTCAGAAAATAAATTGTTGATGAAGAGGTGTCCATTAGCCAGAGAGTTGCTAGCAGGGTATCAGTTCTTTAAATAAAGTTGTTCATATGACTGAGATCATATAAAATCATTGTTGGTGTGTTTTCAAATTACACAAAAAAAATTGACAAGGTAGTAAATAATCAGAATAAATTTCTGTTGAAACTGTAGAGAAAAATATTTCAAGTTCAACAAAATGCATTTCAATTCAGTTATATGCAAGGTAATATCAAGAATATCTACAGTTTGGAAGACTGTTTCAGAAAATAGGTTTCAGACTGACTGGATATTATCTCACACATGAAATAAAGACACAATCTTACCTCACTCAGAAAACAAAGGCTAAAAGATTGTGTCACCTTACACATATTATTTCCCTGTCTCTGCAGGAAGATGGGAAATTTTCTCAACATGACAATTTTGAATTCATCACAATTTTTTGACCCTGCCATCATGTGTGCCAGTACAAGGACCTCTCTGACTATGGTAGAATCTGATACTGTCTACTGTCACAGAACAGTGACTGATTCCCTCACATCCCACTGCCAAATGGGATCAACATTTGACATTGTAGAAAAAGCTTTTAAAAAAAATGAAAAACAACAACTAGCAATGTATCCAGCCACCAAAGACATGTTGTGCTTGCCAGACACCAAAGTATCTCCCCCTGTTCTTTCTGCCTTCAGCTTTCTCATAAGAGACAACCAGGATGCTGAAATCACTGTACTTTTCACAACCCTTACCCCTGCCCCATTCCTCTCAAATCACTTCCTGTGCTTTGGAAGACCCTGGCACTAAGACAGGGTCCTCTTTCACCCACTGGCCTCCCTGCAGAATGGCAAAACCCTGGTGCTTTATTAAAGAAAAGAGAGGTAAAATTTATTAGGGAGATTTGATAATAATTCAGCCAGAACCATCCCCCATTTGTTTTCCTGATGAGTCCATCCTTTTTGTCCTGATAGGATGGAAAGATTTAATTTTTCCTCTCCTTCAAGAGGCAGATTTAAAATATTTATTAACTCAAAGCCAAGTACAAATCAAATGTTTTAGCTCAGGAGTCAAAGCAAAACAAGAGTTTGCCAATACTACAACAATAGAAAAAGCAATCCCAAAGTCTTCGAAACAGCTCTGAGCCCCCCTGAGTCCTGGTACACACTGGAGTTATATTTGCCCCTTGTGTCCTGTCTGAGATAGCCTCATAAAACTAACCAGGGATTTATGCTGGATTAAAACCAAGATCCCTTCTCTGCTTTACTGAGCATTTACTGAGCAGAGAACAATACCTGTAAATCTATGGATGCTAAACAAGTAGAGAAGTTATATGAGAGGTAGTAATTCAGCAGGATTGTATTTACTGAGAGATTAGAAGCCTTAGGATTTCTTTTCTGAATTTACTACCATGTATTTCCATGTCCCCAAAGAGAATAACATTAAAAGAAAAATCCTTCCTTTTTCCTATCAAATATTTTTGCTTGAGCATTATCCATTACCAAGGTGAAAGAAACTCTGAAAGAAGTAGTATGAAAACTTTCAGAGTACAGTCTTGGTGAACTAAAGCCAACGCTGACATTTAATATTGCAGCATTTTCACACTGGTCTAATTAAAGACCAAATCCTGTGCCTTCAAATGTGTGATAATTGTGCATGCCCAAATAGAAACATTGGATTTTGCTATTTTTAAGTCCTACTGTATCCTCACAAAACAAATTAAAAAAAAAAAGAAACCTAAACCTTGAATGGTGTTGGCAGGGCACAGCAAAATTGACATGGCAAAGATTAGTGAATTCCACAAAATTTGTGACCTAAAGATCTGATTGGAGAAAGCACTTCAACTTCCATATATGTAAAAGCCTTGAAAAAGTGGTTTTTACACATGTGTGGTAACAAGTAGCTTCAGGGTCTACTCCAAGTTCCTACTATTTTAAACCCCAAATCATATGACAGCAATACATGAAGAGTTACTGCAGATGAAGTTCTGATATCAGTGAAGTCCTGATCACTTTAGAAGCAGATCAAATTTCAATATAAAAAGTCTTTTTTTTTAAATTTTGATTGTTATTTTCGAAATGCTTGAAGTGCCATCAGCTATTTCCCTTAGTTTTGACATGATACTTCTTCAGCATCTAGGAAATTGTATCATACTAAAGTATAGTCTGAGCTGAGTTCTAGTAACCACAGTTTCATAATTTTTGAGTTTAAATCTGCTCTCTTCCCCTTGACTTCACCCTGCTCGTTGTTGCTACAAAAGAGATATCAGATCTTCTGAAAATGTGTTTAAATAGGATTTGGATAATTCACTGCTAAAAGTTTGGCTGCACTATGCTGATGATTATTTCATACTTTGACCCCTTCAGCTAGAGCCATTATTCATATCAAGGGAAACATTTCAAACCAAGCAGCTGTTCAAGTTTGCTATGTAGTAAAAGGAAAACCTTCACTTTCTTTAAACATTCTACTGGCTCTTTTTTTTCTAGGGAGACTAGTCTGAGAAAACACAGGTATATTTTTTTAACTTCAATTTTATACAAAACAAGTTTAATGTCCTACCCACAAATCAGTTTTGATTTATTCTAAGCATCCATAGAATGAGATGAATGTCTTCCACCTCAGTACCACAAGTTTAAATAAACCATAAATCACTTTTTGCTGCAGTTTGGATACATAGTAGGTCAACCTTTCTTAATGTTTGTGTCAGTCTGTCATAAAAGAACTAAAAAAATCTGGAACCTTTATACCCACTCCCCCCATCCAAAAATCTATATTTACTCATTAATCTTCTGTTCTTCTATTAGTTGCTTACCCTTGTGAGACAAAATATGGACAACATTTATTTTTAGCTTTGCTTTTGACAGTTCATAGTTTAAATCTGAAATGTTTAAAGCAAGTCATGATGTCCTTAGAAAGTCTTAAATGCAAAACTGAATCTATAGGATTTTTGGAACTGAACAATAAAAGAATAATTTGAATTTTTATAATATTTGGCAGTGTAAAATAACACTGATGCTTTTGTCCATTAAAATATAAATATATTCTTTGCAGAGTTTAGTTGCCTTATAATTTTTAGGACATTTACTGGGTTAGAAAACTGTGCAGTAAAAATAAATGCCTGAGGTTACTTCTGTTTATTTTGTCATAAAACTGCTTTAACTGTATACAACTTTACCTCCAAAATAGTCCTGATTAACTGGTAGAGTTTGTGAGTTTGGGTTTTTTTTTTTACAAAGAATATTTGCACATTTTCAATGTAATTAATATAAACATTTGCTGCTTTGCTCCAGGGCTACAGCACGTGCCCCTAAACAACAAAAACTCTTCTTGACCTCAACTACATTTCTGATAGATGAAGAATTGTGAACTTGGCCCTTAAGGCAGGTCTTTAGGATCAGGTGCTTGCCAGACAGCACAATAATTCTGGCAATAATGCTCTTTTCATAAAAAAAAAGTCATAATTGTTTTGTTAAAAAAAAAAAAGGATTTTATTTTCTAAACAGTGTATTACAGACCAGCTCCCAACACATTTTAGGAGTTGAGGTTGGGAAACTTCTGCCAGCCTAACATGTGGGGAGACACAAGAAGGAAACTAGGTTAATAGGTAATAAACTTCCTTTTAGCTTTTATTTTTTCTTCTAGAAGAAAGTTGTGGTTAATTATTCCAAAACCAGGGATGGCCCAAGCAACTAGGAAACAAGTCTTGAGGGCTGCACCTTTGGAGACAGTGATTTTTTTTCCGGTCTTTCTTGTTTTGTTGGGGATCAGCTACAAGCAACATGGCAAACCTGTCTCTCTTGCCACTGAAACATGGATAACAGGTCAGATTTGCTTAATAAAACTTCTCAATCACTGCATATAGAAAAGGACAAAATAAAGCACTGAAGATATTTGCTGATTGAATAAAGTTCCACTGGAAGAATTTAGAAATAGAGATTGAGAGATTTTGTCTGGCAAGTGCTGTACACTTTTTTAAAATTAAAATGTCATTTCTTTATCTAGTTGTTGTCTTTTTGAGGTTCTACCCCTCTCCTCCCTCCATTCTAGGCCTTCTTATATCATCATGCTTTCAGATCTTGCCTTCTGCCAATGTCAGCATCACAATCCAGTCTTACAGGTTTCCAGTAAATTTAAATAAGTAGAATTTGATATTAATATATTCTTAGTTTAAGAAAACTAGATAACTGTTTATTGTGTATACTATTTTTATATTTATTAAAGAAGTAGTAGAATACAACTTTTTTGCCCCCTATCAAAATTGAATACTTTATAAGACAATTTTTTTTTTTAATTAACACTAATTCCATGGTCTGTTTTAAAGTTGTCCTAGCTTCTCTCTGAAGTGATGACAGGCCATCATGTACACACACAGAAATCTTGTCCAGGATAGTCTATCTTCAATATGAAGATTTCTTTAACATAGAACCCTAGAATTAAAAAAAAAATAGTAAATTACACAGATAGCACAGGTATATAGAAGAGCTACAGAGTAGGCTTTTTTTTTTAATAAATGAAACCCATTTGTTTGTTTCTGTCACTTATTCATATGTAACATAATGTAAAATGTAGCAAAATCCTTTACTGTATTATGTAATTTCATTACACTGCATTATAAAATGTCGTGTGCAAGGTTTTGAATTCCAATTAACATTGCATAACACCTTAATTACTTTTCAGAGAACATGGTACATTTCAATTCAATAAAACCAATCATTTTGGTCCAGTGCAAGGCCACAAAAGACCTACAAAATTGATTTCAGGATGACGCAGACAGATTTTATTGAATGTGTCTCTCAGTTATACATCTGTCCTTGTTAAGGTAACAGCAGGGTCATGGTATTGCCTTTGTAAGATCCATGGGTAAAACAAACTCTTAGCAGTGAAGGATTCTTCTCAGAGGTACAGCTAATATTTATCTGTTTCTGGTGGCACCCCAAAAGCACCAGGTACTTGACAAAAAAGGAATAAATTCTGTTGCTATTGAAATAGGGCAGAGTTAAGGAAAGGAAGGGGAAGAAGAGGAAGCCTAGCTGAGAAACAGAGTTGAGCCAACCTGTGTCTTGTATTGGTCCAGTTGGCTTCCAGGAAGGAAAAGTGTGTTCGCACACCTGAGATAAGGAACACCACGGTAAGAAATTACCCCAGAAGTGCTCTGAGTTTCTTATGTGAGATCCAAGGGCACAAATTAACTTGATCTCCACCCCTAGGAATACTCAAAGCTTGACTGCATGTGGCCCTGAGTAAGATGATCTAATGTGAAAGCTGGATCTGACTTGGAGTCCTGCAAGAATTGAACCAGATGATCTGAAGTGATACCTTTGCAGCTTAGATTGTTGTGTAATTCTGTAAAAAAGGAAAGATGGCTTTATTTATTCAGCCAGATCTCAACACAAGGTCACTAGGCACCTGTTCAGTGCCTTGGACACCTCCATGACCTCTTGCAGGCGTGGTCTCTCCCGCAGCAAAGGTGGCTGCACTCTGCTCACTGCCTTGAGCAGCCACATTAGCACATTAGCACAGGGATGCAAACGTGCAAAACGTGGGATTTGTTAGTGAGGAGGGAGTGATGTGTGAGAGCAGGGGAGAGCCACTCAGATGGGGACTCCTTGCAGGGATCACCCCAGGAACAGCTCTCCTCTGCTTTGTGCTGACAAAGCACAGATTTATCATCTCTGCTGGTGTCAGCTGAGTCAAGGACTAGATCACAGGAACTGTGTAAGACTCCACAGCTTTAAGTTAATACCCTGGGTTCCACCAAAAAGCTTATCAGAGGGTCCAGCCAGTCTGAGCACACAGATCTCTGTGCAGTCAGAGTGCAGCTCTATCTCACACACAGCCCCCAGCCCTTGGTGACAGAGTGAGTGAGTGTGCAGATGGTTCCGAGGTGCAGGCACCATGCTGAGCACATATCGGCAGCTGAAGCTTCAATGTGATGAAAAAAGGTAACTGTGAAGGGCCACACCAGCAGGGAAAGGGGAATGATCTCACCAGGGGTGGATGTATCAGCTGTATCTTGACGCGACTGTGCCGAGGGCCAGCCTGGTCCTGAGACTTAAGGGGCAAAGTTGTTGTACTCTGGACAATACAAATTCCTCTTGCTGCCTCTGCCCAGACCGCCCATCGTGCCACATCTACTGTTTAGACAGCAGCCTGGGGCAGGGGTAACAATCACACAAGCGTGGATTGTAGCTGGCTTTAAATGAGCAAATTGTCACACCGGCAACGGTGTGGAGAGTGACTCTATAGCAGAGGAAACTGAGGCAGGTTACTGATAATACTGATTTAAAAAGAGGAAATTAATGGCTGAACCTGGTCTGTTTCCAGGCAAGCCTTACAGTCACTTGGAAGTACAGATACACAAAATAAAATAACAAAAAATTTAAAAAATCTGCACATTACTGATCCTATGAGATACAGTCTGAGTTCATCTTTGAATGAGTGCCCAGTCCCATGCATGACTTTGAGGTATGACGGAAAAAAAGATGAGACAATTTTTTTCAAACCAGTTTCCTCACTGGGAAAATATTCCTTTAGGTCACAAAGTGCTTATTTACTCTGTCAATTGTATGACATCGTGATTTACAACCACGTCATTAACAACACTGATTGACAAAGAACTTCCTCAAAACTCTTTCAACTCCAGACAAACATGATATATGAACAAAAGAGTGCAGTTATAGATTTACAGCTGAACACGTGTTTGAAGTAGGGATGGGTAGGGAAAAGGGGAGGAGCGCATGAAAAACAACACCTCATCTTTCTTTTCCCCCAGTATTTAAGGCTGACTCATATTTGTTTTGAATAGTCACTCGCTTGTTTCATTGGCTGCTGAAGGTTCTTTTGATCCAGAGGATGAACTTGAAAGGGACTCATCTTTTGGAGAATTTGCACAATTCTTTACGCTTGAATGATCTGATGATAAACATGTTATTTTGCTCATACTGAATGACCTACATGGCAGTTCTCCTTGGATTTGGTTCAGGAGCATCTTAATTTTCCCTGCTGTCTGAATGTATCCATTCTACATCTATCCTCCAGAAACTGTGAGGGGAACAGGGAGACCTTGGTGAAGATAAGTGCAGTTGCTTTAGTGTTCCTTTTATTGAAGCAATTTTGTATTTCACAACTCTCTTCTGTTTGTGCGTCATAATGGCTGTAGGATTTTATATTTATTGGCACCAATGACTTGGTCTTCTTTTTAATAAAACAATTTTCCATTGTAAAATGACCTTACGTTCAAGGAAAAAGTTTTGTGGGTCTCAGTTAATGTAGAGAATTTTTTTCTCAGGAAAAGATTCCCATTTCTTCAGTCTTTTAACAATTATTTTAAAGGTTTTTTTAACTTAATAGCTTACATTTATTTCTTCCCTTTGTATCATATTTAGTTGTCTTTTACACTATACTTCCTATAACATAATTCTGACATTACTAAAATATTGACTGAATATTCCAGAACACATCTTACTTAAATTATAAAGACACATGCAATGCAATTTACATTTTCTGGCCATCTTTAATATTAGACTCTTTTGCAATTATCTGCAGCTGCTAAATATACTGGTTTCTTTTACGTGCAGGTTTATGTTGAATCTTTGAGCATTTCCTTGCTAGCCCAGTTCCAGCAGATGAATATTAAAAAAAACACACATTTCCTCTGAAGGCAGCACCCAGATTTTCTATATAGTCAGCTCAGAGGAGCTACTTAGAGCCCCATGGGGATTTCTTGTGTGCCTTTCTTTTGTGCCTAGCCTGAAGAAAAGCAAGATTTGTGGAGAGGGGTAATATTTTTTATGGGATCAACTGCAGAGGCCCCAGCCTCTTTCTTGATCGCCTGTATAGGGAGTTTGGGTTTTAACTTTAGAGGACAACTGCCTCATTAAGCAAGTACAGTTTAAGTGCAAACTGAATTAAGCAGCCAAGTCCCGGCTGGTGGCTGCAGAAAAAACCTTGAAAACCTCCTCTGAGTGTACACAGAAACCAAAGAGAAGCACGCAAAGGGCTTTTAAAATAAATCCCTGGGTTGTGCCAGCCTTGTGATTTTGAGGGTCTGTCTCCTGCTGTTTGAACACGTGGACTTGACAATGGTACAAAATTTGCTAAGCCATGTGATTGCATTTTGCTGTCTGCCTGGTATTTCTTCTTTCAGCTTCAGTTTTTAGTAAAGCCTGTCCCTACTGCTGAAAGAGCTCTCAAGAAAGAGGGGCTCTTCACACACTTCAGAGCTTGTGCTGCCATCCAAACAGGCACAGACATCTCCTGCAGCTCTGGCAAGCAGCTGGAACATGCACTTCTGATGGGGCACTTAGAGTGCTGGTTGACCTGCAGCTCATCCCCGGTGATCTCTGGTATTGCAGTGCTGGTGTCTGGGAGATGAGCTGCTCCGGGGCTGCAGCACCACACCTCCACAGCAGCAGTGGGGGGCCAAGGAGGAGGGTCCTCTCCTGAGGCACGGAGAGAGATGGAGCGAAGCCAGCTGCATGCATCTGCTTGAGATGGAAAGCAGGGTGTTCAAGCAGGGAGCACAGACAGTAAGGAAGGGGATACAGGATAAGACAGTCATTGTAATGCAGTGACAGAGACAGCCTGTGCTGGGGCAAGGGGGTTTGTGGCCCCTCCCATAGGTGTGTGATACCCCCAGAGAGACACCTACTCTGTGTAGTGGCAGTGTAGTGCATTCATCTTGAGGAACAACTATCCAAACCACATCCACGTTTGAGACTCTACAGGTGTAGGTTGTGATGCAAGTATACAGAAATGGGCAATACCAGCCCCGAAGAGCCATGGAATAAGTAATTAAGATACAATGAGGTAGGGTGGAAAACAGAGGCGGGAAGGGGAACAAGAAATGTCCAGAGTGATGTATCTGGAGGCGGGGTAGAGTTGAGGAGTGGGACAAATATTTTCTAATTGTTTTTAATGATAATGTTCTCTGAATAATAAAAAAGAAGAATTAAGCTGAGCTGCACTGCCTTTTTCTCCTCCTGTCCTCTCCCCCTTTCTGCTGTGCACATATAAAGGCACATATAAAGAATATTAACTGCATGACAGAGGTGATACTAAGTTAATGACTGTATCAATACTGATAAATGTAAGAAAACCAGACGTGAGTCACCAGCATAACAGCACAGAGCTCCTGTGGTGCTATTCTGCACAGAGACACCCACACCTATTTATTTGGGTTAGAGTTTGTATATGTGAATAGCTGCAGATTTATCAGACTTGTGTGCTGACTGATGGGCTGGGGAAAGGCTGGTGTGGCCAGGGTGCTCCCAGGCAGGAACAGCCAGGGTGCCTCATTGCCCTGGGTAGAGCAGCACTCTTCCAGCACCCATGCTGAAGTCAGTAGCAATGTTGTGGGAAATCCACTAGATGTAGATACAGTGTTAGACTGTCACTGATCCAGGAAAACATGGAATCTGTCAAGGGAAAATTACCTTTCAGTGCCGTGAGAGGGGGCAGGTGCTTCTAAACAGAAATTAAAAACCTTTTAAGGATTATACTGTTCTGAGGTTTCAATAACAATACCAAATGTGTTGGTTAAGGATCCTCTAATAATGTCTTATTTATTTAATTTAGTTTTTTAGAAAAGCCTCCTTTGCTCTGTTGCATTATGGCTAAGTGCCACAAAATGCCACATTATCCTCCTAAAGTTGCCCTCACCCACCCTCCAAAGTCCCTGTTCCCCCTTGCAGCACAGTTGCTGAGATTTGTTAGTCAGCTCACCAGGGCAGTGCTGGTGACAGCTCATGCTGTGGGAAGCATTAGTGTACTCTTGGATGAGAGCGAAATATTGAGAATTAAATGGTAAGTAAATAATGCTTCTGTCCTAAGGTAACGAGGCTCTTTTTTGGAATGCAGATGAGGAAGTCATCAAAAGAAGAAGGCTAATGTATACTTCTAAATGTTTAAATCATCTAAATGGTGCATGAGAAACACTGCCTGGTTATACTCTTGCCTTGGGCAATAGGGCAGAGCATCAGTTAATGTAAATCCATCAGAGCTACAGCAAGGAACAGCAGCTGGACCTTGACCACGCATGGGGCTGGCATGGTCAAGGAAAATGCCCTGTAGAAAAAGCACCCTGCTTGCAAAGAGAGAGGTAAAAGAAATGAAAGGCAATTGCCAAGGGCTTGTTAGAGACAGGTCCACTTTCTCTCTATCAGGAAGGCACTCACTGTTCATATTCTCCATTTATTTTCCAATGAAATACAAAGTTAGGGTATCGAGTTTACCCTGCAGCACCTTCCTAGTATCTGAAGAGTAGCAAAAAAGAACATCTAGAGAGGAACAAAAAAAAAAAAATCATTAGCCAACTGGTAAATCTTCTTAAAGATAAGAGAGTGAGCAAAGAGGAAAAGCTGCCTGTAGGCTAATGGTGCTTGAAAGGAACTGAGCACTCAGGGAGGCTGAGAATGAAGAAAATTGGTAATTTTCAAAGACAAACATCAGATTCAATGGATAACAATAAATCATCAAACCGAAATGCAATTAAAATAGAATCTACTAAATAACTACTGAAAGACATTTTGCAGTTTCTTTACCCCTGCCAACACCAGGTGTCAAAGGCAGTCCCATCCTATTCCTCAACACAGGCATCACAATACCCACACCATCAGCTCAAACAAGGCTACGAGGCAGCTTTGAGCAGCATCCCACCAATTATCCAAGTTGTTTAATGGTTAACATGCTTCCAGACAGGGTTTTGTTATGCCAGATAAAATTTTCCCAAATCCTGCTAGAGCATGGTTTGGGCCACATTCGATGGCCAGTTCCCAGCAGACAGGATGGGTGTGATTACATCAGTCTGGCTCCCTCTGCCCTGTCCTCCAACCTGTGGCAGGGCTTTGCACCCACAAACACCTCCACATGCCAGCACACTACACTGCAGGCTTTGCAAACTCACCACCACCATCTTACCACACAAAAAAACCCCATAGTTGACAAAACCATCACATTTTTTCAGACACCTTTATCTGGGAATAAAACAACCTTCCACAGTATAATAACTGCCCAGGGACCCAAGATGAGGTGCTGAGGAGATGCAGGTCAACTACTGTGTAAAGTGCCTTCTCATCCTCCAGCAGTTTCCAAATCTGTTTTAATTTGCTGGGCATAGCTTTAAATCTCAATGAGGAAATATATGGTTGTTCTGTAAATTCCCTGGTGGAAACAAAGTGTTGCACATGAATAAACTGCTCTATGTTACAGACTCTAAAGCAGCAATGTGGGTAGAGTAGAAAAAGTTTCTCTGCCTTGGGTAGGGATGGACCTGCCTGGCCAACACTGAGCCATGTACAAGCAGCTGCCTGGCAGCGACTCACAGTGTGGAAACTGTCTGTCATACCTTGGGCCAGGCTCTGCATTACTCTCTTAGATGCACGAGCCACACAAGCCAGTTGGCTTTTTCTCAATAAATTACTTTTTCACAAAACAAGTCTTTGGAACACAATAATAATAAGATTTTTCTAATTTTGTGAAAATGTTGAGCTGTTTAATTGTCTTTCATCCAATATTTTGACATAGTGTTACCAAAATAACTACTAAAATGTTTACCTGCTAGAATCTCAGTCTCTGACAAATTAATGGAAAAAACATTGAGAAACACTATGATATCTTCACAAGAAAGCACAAAGAATAATAATCACAATAAATGACAACTTAAGAGAAATCTGAGAATTTAACTTGATTTTAAATGTTTGGCATTTTAACACTTAGCTCCTAACAACAATGTTGTTTTTCAACCAGCTTTTTTCAGACCTGCTTTCAGGAGTTATCCACATGCTCAGTGTTGCTGTTGCCTCCAAAGATTATAATCTCATTCAAGCAGAGACTCATCTTCTCACATGTTCGAAAAGCACTTGCACAACTTTGAATGTCACTGGAGTGAGAAGCAACAGACCCATCAACACGAAGATGAAGCAGAAGATAAAAAGAAAAAGCTGTGGGGAGAGCACACAAGCACGTTGTGTCTATGTCTATACTTGTGTGTCAGCAGTGTGTGTGTACAGCCCTGAGCCACCCTTCCCCTGCCCAGTGTGGACACACAACAGCAAGGAGGTGGCTGGGCTGGCTATGGAGGCTCACCATGGGGTCCATGGGGTCCTCAAATGACTAAGATTACCCAGACCCCTCACTTCTGTGTTTTCCCTGTGCTCACTACCTGGGATAAGCTGTTTCCAGGCTGAACATCGAGTGTGGCTCACTGAAAAAAAAAAAAAAAAAAGAAAAAAAAAAAGACATTGACAGAATGTACTCACTGCAGGAGAGTATAAGCTGTATGTGAACCGAAGGGATTGGCTAAGGAAAGGACATTCACACAAAACCTACACCTGAGCCATTTGTGAAGCCATCTGTGCCTTTCCTGAAATGTTCCAGGGGTTCAAAAGTAAGAAAGGCTAAAATATTGGTAACAGGCAGAATTTATATGTCTTAGTGCTGTGTCGTGTATCAAAGACCTAGCCAAGAAGTTCTAAGCCATATAAATGCCATACTTTACTTGGATTAACACATGCTGTATCTCACAGGGGCAGGAAGACAATACAGGTATCTTGGTGCACTGCTGCAGTATGCTGGGCAGACATGCACTATTATTTAAAAGGGGAAGGATTGGATAAGGAAATCTATCCAATTTACTCGAGATCAGAAAAATACTTGTGGTGGAGCCAGTCTCCCAAATACCATCCCAATGACCCACACACTCACACACCCCGTCTTCCCTGTGTGTCTATGTGACATGGAGAGGGAGGAGGAGAGAGATCAGCAAAGCATCCAGCAAAGGCAAATATGCCGATACCTGCTCTGCAAATGAAACAATGGGCTGATTGTTTGGAAAACAATGCTTACAATTTGGTGACAATCTTGTCAGTGCTCTGAACCCCTTCACGGACATTATCCCTAGCCTAACCTTTTAAACCTGACAGTAAACAGGCAGGAGAGCTCAATTCCTTACTTCACGTTGTTACTGAGATCCAGCACATCCAGATTCCTCCTACCCTTCCTGATAATTTGTCAGATATGTCGATGTCTTATCCACTGCTCAGAGCAGAAAGCACCCAAATGTCATTACAGCCTGCCCTTACTGTACAGGGACAGCTGTTTAATGGAACAGGTCACAGGGGCAGAGGGAGCTTTCAGACATTGCCAGGTGAACAACTGAAACAGCTCCAACTGGCAAGAGACAAATTTCAACTTGTGGCATAAAATGCACAGAGTGAGATATAGTTACTGTGCTACTGAGATAAAGAGAACAGATACACGGGATAAAACTAATGGTTTCAGCAGAAATTATGGAGCAAAAGACCAGAGGTCCCTTGGCTGGGGCTACTGGGGCAGGGACGTTTGCAGCTGGTAGGTGCAGCATTCCCCAACCTCTGACTCAGGGCAAGGACCCAGGGTTAAAATAAGTTTATTGAGGTGAGATTACAAAAAATTTTCACCTTGTTTTCTCCTCCACCACACCACAGCCTTCTTACCAAAGGAACTACATTGCAATGCCATTTGAATGTGCATTCATATTTCCAAGTTCAGTAAGCTGACAGGAACAACCTGTCTTTGGGCTGAGGTTATTTTTTCCTTCTTTTTAAAATCTTACAGTGTTGTTCTGCATGTGACTGCCTTTCAAAAGCAAAAACTCTCGAGTGTAAAGGACTGGATTATATCTACTGCAACCTGCCATTGCTAAGGGCAGCTGACCTCTTTCACTCACTCTAATTCCAAAACACACATCCTGTTGCACAGTATTAAATTTTTTTTTGGTGTACAGATACAGTATATAGATTTACAAAACCCAAATCACTCATTCAGCTTTTCCTGGAGAGGTTTCCCATGTGATGAGTCTGTCAGATCTCAGTTATTCAAAACAAGGCCAAAAAACAAGTGTCAAGGCAGAAGAAAAATGACTTAATGCAGAACCTCACCAATTCATAACTGAAACCTGTAGCAGTCACAGTATGAATTAGATGCCATCTCAACCTGCTCTTCAGCATGTTTATGTACAAACAGCTGGAGCTTTACAGCCCTCCTGCAAGCACTGGGACCTTCCCTCCCCACGTCCCTGCTGCACATAACCCTCCTCACTCTTCTGCACTCTGTCATTATTTTTTACCCTTCCCTGCCTGACCTCTGACTCCATGTGCTCTCCTGCTGGGCATCTGCTTCCATGATTCCTGCTATGGGCAGCAGAGGGAAGAACAATGAGTGAGAAAACCCTACCGGTGAAGGGAAGGGACTGTGGATTGACTGTTAAGGGAAATGAAAGAAATCATCAAGGTCTTGCAAGCTGCCTCCAACACTTTGACTGAAACTGGATGAAATACAGACAGGACTTCCTAGGATCCTGTTTGCATGTGAGACTCCTCATGCATCTAGAAGGTACTGTTTTGTCAAGCTGTACAGTATCCTGACTGATGCTAATAGGCATCAGTTGCAGGGAGTGGGGGCCAGAGTCCTGAAGGCTAACACTGCTTGCCATTAGTCACCAAGGTGGTAGGAATCACCAGGAATTGCCACCAGTGTGAAAAGCATCAACAGAAGGAACATCGCCCCCAGAACTGTGGCTCACCTTGCCCAGAAGTGTAGAGAAGATACTGGTGGATATAAAGAGAAAATAAATAAGATTTTAAATTGAAGTAGTCATTTTTCTGCTGAAACCTCTCTCTGACATGTACTAGTTAATGTGTGTGTATTTTCCTTTGGATGAATGTAGCCATATGCTCCTTTCAATGTTCCTGCATAAAATGAAGGCATAATATGCAATACAGCATGTTGAAGATATATTGAAGATATTTACTACGTTCTGCTTATGTAGATGGTGTTTGTTGAATCATTTTTATTCACAATAATTAACTGTTGCTATTGCAATTCTTTTTAGCACCAATTAAAAGTTGTTCTGTACTTCTTAACCAATGTATTTTTAAGCCACTCAGTGCTTAATACAAGTTTGTAACCTGCAGGCTCAAGTCTTGTGGAGACTCATGTACATGAATAATTCATAAACTAAGGAACCATGGCTATTAACATAAGTAAAGCTACTTGAAAAAGAGAAGTAGCTCACGCTTGAATTCTTTGAAGGAATTGACCTTAATTTGCTCTTCAGATCTAGACTGCCCTATTAGGAAGTTTTCTTGTCTGATTTTTATTTATTTTATATAGGTAGGAAACACAGATAAAAAAGGTCTCCAAACTCTATAAATCCTTTAAGTTAGACTGAACTTTCATAACAGTTGTAACACTATGCACAGCACCATAAGCCAAAGGGTTCCTCCACCTCCCTCAGTGCCCCAACACTCAATACTTTCTGTCTGACTGTGAGGAGGCAGATGATGAATCAAAAGCCATTAATGTTTACAAGAGGGATCTGTGAAGCCTTAAATCAGCTGTCATCCCATGCATTTGCATTTGTAGTGAAAAAGCAAATCCTTGATAGTTCCTTGATTTTCCTTAAACAGAGAGAAAACAGAGAACATTTTAAACAACAATGAAACAGAACTCAGCTGTCACATTCACAAAGTGCCATACATTCATCTTGCTGTTAAAAACTGTAAGAAAAAGCAAAACTCTCTCTGCTTACAAAGTAAACAGTAAAATATAAACTGGATTACCTGTCATATCAGGAATATGTCATTGTTTTTTTCAGGGTGCTCAGACATTTTATTCCAGAAAACTCTCACCAATTTCATTGGATTCAAGTTGTAGAAGTAATGGTGAGGTGATGTAGTCTAAAGTCCCTTTTACTTACTATGTGCTAAAGAAATGTAGAAAAAGGATAGATCTTGCCTTCAGAACTTAAAAACTTGCCCGTTGTAGTTGTGACTGTCACATTTTAAAGAAAACAACACACCAAAACAATTTTGAAGCTTGTTTTGAGTCATCTACCATCCTCTTGTCACATGTGTTGACTGTAGTACCACAGAGCAAGACTCACTGTAGTCACAGGTTGCAGGATGAACTACAGAATCACAGAATCAGTTAGGTTGGAAAAGGCCTCTGGGATCATCAAGTCCAAACTTTGACCTAACACTACCTTATCTACTAGACCATGGCACTCAGTGCCACATTCAGTCTCTTCTTAAATACCTCAAGGAACAATGACTCCACCACCTCCCTGGGCAGCCCATTCCAATGGCTAATCACTCTCTCTGTGAAGAACTTCATCCTAGTGTTTAAACTAAACCTCCCCTGGTGCAGCTTAAGACTGTTCCCTCTTGTCCTACTGCTGGTTGCCCGGGAGAAGAGGCCAATATCCACCTGGCTACAACCTCCTTTCAGGTAGTTGTAGGAATCAATAAGGTCTCCCCTGAGCCTCCTCTTCTCCACACTCCAGACTCACTCCCTTCTCTCAGAGTTGGCAGTTCATTAGCAGCCAGTTTATCAACCTTACAACAGGTTGTGAGCCCTCTGAATTTTTCATAATCTCCTCCCCTTAAGAGCAGAAACCCCATAATTTTTTCTACACAAGCAACAGACCATGGGATTCAAGGGAAGAAATGTAAATTTTGGACTTTGATCAATGTCTCTGATGCAGCTTAAGAAATTTCATGGATTGAGATACACCCCTGCACTTCCACTCCAAAATTCCCTTCGTTTCAGAGTAGAGTAATCCTCACTATCCTCTCTGGGTTGCCCCTCAACACAGAAAGTGCAGAGTAGCCCAACTCTCTATAGTTCTGTGCATGTGTGATTTTGCGTCTTCACCTGTGCTGTGTGGGCAAAGCAGTGTCTGTGTCATCTCCTTCAGACTAAGAAACAATTTTTTTTTTTCCTCTGCTGTCTCAAGCAGCATTTGTAACGATTGCAGGGCATAAGAACACAGACTGGCTTTTGTCTGTACCTTATCAAGATGTCCTGGCCACTAAGCTCTGAAAATAGCTGTACTGCCATTCAGTCTTGCATCCCCGGCTGTGTGTCTGTCTGTCTGAGTAGGATGGGCAGAGGGGGCAGGTCTCCCGCTCTGTTTTGTGTCAATATCTTCGCTTTCTGGAAGCAGTATTTCCTCCACAAGGCTTAGCAGGCCCTACCTGCCACTATCACCCAGCCATCATCATGGCTAAGCTTCGTGGAGGAAGACACGGGAAGGACTCTACCCACACTTGCTATAAACGTGCTGATGGCTAGAAAGGCCATGGGAGATAGACAAGTCTGAGTACAGAAGGCACAGCTAAAAGTCTCCTT